>JAJPUD010000298.1:348128-370538 GCA_023553655.1 Myrmecobius fasciatus | reverse complement strand
GACAAGAATCCCAGCTCGGTCACTACTTCCTTATGGGATCTTGACTGAGCAGCTAAACTCTCCAAGCTTTGGGTTCCAGTTATATAAAATGAGAGAAGCCGACTAGATATCTAGGTTTCTCCAAGCTTTAACATTCTATGTTCTAGTGCTTATATTCCATGTTCTAGGAACTCCTTCAGCTCCCATTATTTTTTGTTCTGAGATTTCTTTAACATTCTGTGTTCTGAGGCTTCTCCCACCACTATTCTATGATCTTATTACTTTGGGGGGAGGTTTGGGGGAAAACCAATTAAATTGCCAAAAAAGTTCATTTCAACCCCCTGCCCCCAATGCTTCTAGGTACAGTAGAAATTTGAGCTAGGGGTTTTGGCCCTAAAGAGATCAAGATTATATTCTCAGCAGCCACCATCTGTTGCTTAGAATGCTTTCATCATTGAACATTATAACTTTAGCATTTCAGAGAGCACCTGGTCCAGTCAGTCAAGGACTCCTTTTGGAAATGTTCATGGGAGTGCAGGGGAGGTGGAAATCAAGCCTCTGCTTGAACCACGCCAGTGATAAGCAGCTCACTTACTTCTAGAGGCAGGCCATTTTATTGTTGGAGAGTTCCAATCATTAGAAGGTTCTTTTCCTGCTAATTAGTTTATTTCTTTTAACTTCCAGTGGGTGTTCTTGTTTCTGCCCTTTGGTGCCCAGCAGAAAAAGGCAAATCTTTCTTTCATTTAACAGTCTCTTAAATACAGGAAAACAGCTCCAAGCCATCACCTTATGCTACAATTGCCTAATTGCTTAAGTTGATCCTTATATAACATGATCTTTGGGCCCTTTACCCATCTTGATTGCTCTTCTCTGGACACTTTCCAGTTTATCAATATTCTCCCTAAAATGTGGTGCCCAGAACTGCCTGAACTTCTCCAGAGGTGACCTGACCAGGGCAGAAGACCGTACATAGGATGATCTCCTCTTTATTCCCTGACATTGCCTCTTGATGCAAAATAAGATCTCATTGACTTTCTTGGTTACTATACCATATTGCTGAGTCTTATGAATCTTGAAGTTCACTTCGACCATCAGTTGAAGGCAAACTTGTGAAGTTGGTTTAAAAAAAAAAAACCTCAAACCCAAACCCTCAAGAGCATGATTATATGTTTATCCTTTTTAATATCCTTTTATTAGATTGAACTCAATATCCTAGCCTGCCAGAGTCTTTACTTGGATCTTCATTTAGTAATTCAGTACATTAACCATCCCCCTAGTATTCTATCCTCAGCAAATTTCATCTACACTTCTATCCAAGTCACATGTTAAGCCACAGAGGACCAAGGAGAGATCCCTGAGGCATTCCACTGGAGACATTTACCCACCCACCCCCAATTGGAGTCATACTCTCCCCCACTCCCACCAATGATAATTTGTGGGTCTCATTGAGCACAATTATGACCAATGGATATCAAAGCTTGTTGTATGCCTCTAGGGAATGGAAGGTACCTCAATATGAAGTGCTGACCCAAACCAGCCTTGATTATTCTTGCCCTTGGGGATGAGTTTCCCATGCAATGTAGGACTTGTGTATGCTGGGAAAACCTCCTCCACCTACCTGAACCAGATGTGGTCATCTTCTTTTATAGAGGAGTGTGGCTGAGGTGTCTAGGGCAGAAGGAGACAGGGAGGAGCTTACTGGGGGCTAGGAAGGGGAAGGGATCTCCAATTCACTTTCCTCCATTTTAACCTGAGGCTTGGAGACATAAATTGATGGAGGATCCCAAGATTATGTGTTTAGAATTGGAAGGAGTTTATAGACCATTTAGGTCTATAAACTTGGACTCAGAGAAATGATGGCCCTTTGGTTCTAACCTTGACTTCCCAGTTGACCATCATGTCTATGTGCATATAAAATGCTGTTTTGCACACTAACAGCCCATGTGCTCATTATAGAACATACTTACTAAAATCGGTTCCCTGTGGGGACAACATCCAAATAGAAGAAGTATATTTCTCATTAAAAGCCAAGGTTAAAGGCTGAGAAAGGACATTGAGCCCAAAGTCAGATTCACTTCCTAACTTTGAAATTGACTACAGTAACAGTTTGGGACAGACAAGAGTTTAAAGGATTAGGTGATATGGGGCAAATCACTTAAGCAGTCTGGGACTCAGGGACCTCAGACCATAGAACATAAAACATATATCAGAGCTTAGAGATCACCCAGCCTAGTGAGTCTCAATTTGTGGATCATAATCTCTGATTGGGGAGGGGTCATGATTCAGAGCATTATTACCAGGGGTCTGTGAAGCCATGTGTGAACTAAGCATTGCCATTTCAGTTTTATCCAGAACCAACAAAACATATGCTGTGAATTCAGCTCTCTCTCTCTCTCTCTCTCTCTGTTTCATGAAGCTTTCTGGCATTAAAGGGGGGAGGGCTTTAGGACTTCTTTTTTTTATTTTTAAAATTTTTTTAGGACTTATTTGAAAAGGTTGGGAAATAATACTCAAACTTTCCCCCTTCTGCCACATTTTTTTTGTTTAATCATTTCATTCATATTTAATTCTTTGTAACCTCATTTGGGGTTTCCTTGGCAAAGATACTGGAGTGGTATGCCATTTCCTTCTCCAGCTCATGTTACAGATGAGAAAACTGAGGCAAAGAGGGTTAAGTGACTTGCCCAAGATCACCCAACTAGTAAGTGTCTGAAGCTGGATTTGAATCCAAATTTTCCTGATTGCACTACCCATCAGAGTGCTATCTAGCCGCCCAGAATTTTACTGATGGGAAAAATGGAGGTCTAGCAAGGGAAAAATTATCCAAGATCATGCAGTGAGTTAGGGACAAGGCAGGGCTGGTCTGCTCTTTTTCCTAAGCCCACCTGCCTCACTTAGAAAATATTTGGCTTCCACTGAATAATTTGATGGGAACAGGAGGGAATGGAAAGGACGCTCACCTTCTTTTCCGACATAATCAAGCCTCTCCTGGTCAGACTTTGGCTCTGGGCCTTGTCCCTGTGCAAATCCAAGATAGCAGACACTGTTCCAGAAACCCTGGGAAATCCAGTTTTCCATGGGCACAGTTCTGCTCTCCCTGGATGTGTGATTGGGGGAGGGAGAGGGTGTCCTGGGATGAAGGTGGCAATGATGTCTGTTAGGTTGGATCCCCCCTTCCCCATATCCTCCACTCTCTGAATCTTATTGGGGTGGGTGGGTGGGTTAGCTGAGACAGAGCAGCTCCTGCTCTCCAGCTATGGGAGGGGGGGCAGCAGGAGGGAAGGGGGGGCATTTCTGGAAGGGCTCATCGCTACACTCAGTAGGGGTGCTATTTGCCTATATTCACCGAAGAATTTCCATTCGAATGTCTTCTACCTCATCTAACACATCTCGGATATCCTTTTTGAGATTCTGAAACCCAGAACAGAGCAAAGAGCCTCTATATTTTCTCAGTCTCCTCCTGCCCCACCCCTTCACAGCTGCTGGGTGTTGACTCTCTACTACTTCTCCCCAGTCTATTTGTCCTCATCCCACTCCTCCCAAGCCCATCCCCGAGTTCTGCCTCTTTCTCCATTCTACTGCCCTCTGCTGGCTGGCTGCCCCATCTTTTGCATCCTCTCGACCCCCAATTCAGCTTCCTCTTCCATTCCCTCAGTCCACTCTCATCTGGTCCCTCAGCATATCCCTCTGCCCTAAATGCTTGCAATATCTGGGTGGATGATGCTCTTCTGAGCTGCTGGGTCTCTGGGGGAATGAGCTTGGAATATCCTGCCTTTTATGGAAGGGGGAATACTCTTCTGATCCTTGGATCTGAGCAGCCCCCAGCTTGGGTGCCCTGGAGCCCTTCTTTGCCTCTGCTTCTGCCCTAGCCTAGCTAGGGGACTCCCCAGAGGACTGACTGTGGCCAATAACCCCTCCCTCACCCAATTCCCACCCGGGAGACCCATCAGCCTACCAGAAGACCTTCAGCTTGATCAGTCAAGGACATGTGAACTTCACTCATGCCATCCCACACCTGTGCAAGGAGGAACAGCAGATCTAGTTGTGTCATGGGAGTTGACTTAACTCTTCATACCTTTTCCACTACCCACTCCCCCCACCATGATGGTCTCTACACTGAGTAGTCACTTGTTTGTCCAATAGAAAGCCTGAAGAAAATGTGTCCTAGACACTCCTCTGGGAACCAGAAGGGCTAGATATGACTCGGCTCTGACAGCTGTAAAACCTTAGGCAAAAGTCCCTTAACAGCTATCTCCAAGTCTTAAGTGGGGATGAAGGTCGCAATGATGTCTATTAGACTGGACCCCCCTTCCCCCCTTCCTCCATTCTGAATTTTATTGGGATGGGTGGGTTAGCTGAGAATACTTTAAGTTATTTTGCCCTTTCACCTCATCCCATCAACTAATTGCTTAAAGGTATCTTAGAATTTAATAAACAAAACATCATAGAATCCACAAAACAGTCTTTTAAAAAGGGTTTTAGATGATAGACACAGTGTTTCTAATTCTTAGAAATGTACTTTTAAAGCCCAGGGGGTGTTTATGTTATCCCCACTATACAGACAAGGAAATAGACTTGCTCAGAATCAAAGCTGGTCTATGTCTGAAGCAGGATTTGAACTGAGGTCTTCTGACTCCAAGCCCAGCCCCTGGTAGTTCATCCTCCAACCACTCCGCCCTCTCACCACATCCCATCAACAAATTACCTAAAGGTATCTCAGGTTTTTTTTTTTTGTTTGTTTGTTTGTTTGTTTGTTTTTGTTTTTTTGCTTTTTGCTGAGACAATTGGGGTTAAATGACTTGCCTAGGGTCACACAGCTAGGGAATGTTAAGTGTCTGAACCAAATTTGAACTCAGGTCCTCCTGACTTCAGGGCTGGTGTTCTATCCACTGCGCTACCTAGCTGCCCCCTTACCTTAGAATTTAATAAACACAATATCTTAGAATCCATGAAAGTCTTTTAAAAAGAGTTTTAGATGATAGAAACAATGTTTCTAATTCTTAGAAACATAGTATCTGACTCAATCTTGCAATTAAACTTTGACAATTTAGACACAAAATAGCCAATATCCCTAGAAACAAAGTGTCTTAGAATTTTGGCAACAAAATGTAATAATAATAATCATTTTAGAAGTTTTATAACAAAGTATCTTAAAGTACAAGCACAAACTGGTGGGCTTTGAGTCCCAGAGTTTTATTAACAAGGAATCTTATAGAATAATATTTCTTAGAATTTTAGAAACAAGTATTATAAATTCTAAGAAAAGTATCTGAATTTTAGAGACAAACCATTTTAGAAAGAATAACTGACTTTTCCAAAGGTTTCACTCTTTAGAAATAGAGTGTTCTCAGTATTTAGAGATTGAAATCTTTAGAGTCAGAAGGGCTGAATCCAAAAGAAAATATTAAACTTTAGAAGCTGAATCTTAAATTGAGCTAGAAGACTTGATTGTTGCTAGATGTTACTATGAAAGCAAATCACAGAAGACTCTGAGCTTAGTTTTCCCATCTCTAAATGGGGCTAACAATAATATAGGAGTTTTCACTGGATCATGGGTTGAAGGCCTTTTCAAGAGATCTTGTCAGGAAATGCTATCTGCATCCAGAAAAAGAACTAAGAAGACTGAATGTAAATCAACACATGCTATATTCACTTCTTTTTTTGTTTTTTAAAAATCTCAGAATGGTTTTTCCCTTTTGCTCGATTTTTTCTCTTCCAATAGGGTTCATAAAGCAATGTGTATTAAAAATAAAAGAGATCTTGCCAACCCCATCACTTTTCTAGATAGGTAAACTGAGGTCTGAGAGGTAGAGGGGCTTGTTCAGACTCACATAGCTCTATTCCATGGCTTGTGCCCAGAATTCAGTCTTAGATCTGCTGACCACAGCCTGGTTAAAGCTCTTGGAACCCACTTCTTGACCCCAGACTGAGTGAGGCCTTTGGGACCCACCACTACCTTGAACACTTTTGACAACCACAGAACTTGGCAAACCTTGAAGTACTTTCAAATGAGAGCAGTGGCTATTGCTATTGTGGTTATTATTATCATTATTTTGGGGGAATTCAGGGGCAGGGAAACAGGGAGCAGTAAGAATTTAGGCTGCAGTCACTCCTGGCCCAAGTTTCATCACTGCTTTCCCCCTCATAGACCAATCGGTGGGAACATGTGGACTACACCAAAGTCTGGGGGTGGTGGTGGAGCTGGACCTTAGCTGGATTGAGTTTGGTTGGGAGACTGGGGAAGGGATTAGATGACACATAAGAGATCCCACCCACCTGAGGAGATCGGTGTTTTACCTCTGTGATGGATGTCTTCTTTCTCTCAAATGACAGCCTCATCTGCTGCAGCTCTTTCTGAGGACCAGAAAGGGGAGCCTTAGGAGGGCAGCTCGGTAGTCTGAGCTGTAGACTGCCCTCAGGTGGGAGCAGTGCCAGGGAGGATGGAGCCAGGGAGGATGGAACTGAAATGCCGAGGAGGGGAGGCCAGACCCTATATATCATTGGGCTTACAGCTGGCCTCATCTTCAATAAACCCTGCCCTCTGCCAACCCCAGCCTGAGCTCGGTGTCCTTCCTTGCAGGCAGATGTGGGTGAGGTGCAGGGGGAATAAGGAGAATCAGGAGAAGTGGGGAAACAGCTGGCAGGTGAGTGGAATGGGGTCCTTCCTGCCTGGAATGGGCACAGAGAGCTGACAAGGACCTCTTCTCCCCCTCTCCCCAGAGGATGCCAGTACCCAGAATTCTAAGCTGTAGTACTTCTTCCCCAGGGCATTTCCCTGCAGGGGCCCTTAGGACTATAGGACAATGAGCTGGGGGAGACCAACTCTCAGGAAACTGTGGCTCAGATCCTCTTCTAACATCATCCTGGTACCATCAGAGCCACGACTTTTACCCAAAGGACCTAGATCTGAAGCCCAGGGCACTTTCTATCCCAATCAGTTGCTCCTATTGTCAGAGACTCTTCTGGGATTGGAGGCCAATGGGGACCAGCCGCATAAGTCGGCCTTCATTGGGACAAGTGGTCCCTCTCGACCTTGGGCTTCTCTTTGTCTTACCTGGGACTTTTCTGTGAAGGGGTCCTCATGAGGGCAGATTTTTGGTTTTAGCACTTGTACTGTCCTTGGGTCATCCATCATCTGGGGACATTCCTTGTCCTGGGACATTCCAGGAAGCCCCCAATAAAGTTATTTACCACAGCTGGGCCAGGGGAGGGGGGAGCCCTCCTATTCTGACCCACTGCCTCTCCTTCTGTCCCTTCCCCCAGGTTTCCCCCTCACTCCCAGCCCAGCATCCTCCTTCAGGTTAAGAATCCTGGCTCCTGCTCCTTCCACTTCCATAGGCTGCTGGCATCCCAGGTGCTCACCCAAGACAGGATCTGTAACTGGTGCTGATGGTTGGGGCACACAGGAATAAAGTCCTGCCTTATCTCTCTCGGCTCCATGATGTCTTCAAGTCGTCCCCTCAGATGCTGGTTCATATCTTTCTGTAAAGAGAGGTTGAGAGGATGCCAGGTAGAATGAGAGGATTCAGGTTAACTTCCCTGTTCTGCTCCTTACTATGTATGAGATCTTAGAAGTAAGTCTCCTAATGTCTCTGTGCCCCAGTAGCAAAATGAATGAGTTGGGTTAGATGGTTTAAAGTCCCTTTTATCTCTAAAGCCCATGAAATTGGAATAAGCTCAATGGGTTCATTTTTAAAAAAAATTTATTAAAATTTTATTTACAAAACATATGCATGAGTAAGTTTTCAACACTGACCCTTGCAAAACCTTCTGTTCCAAATCTCACCCCCTCCCCTAGATGGCAGGTAGTCTAATACATGTTAAATATGTTAAAATATATGTTAAATCCAATATATATATATATATATACATATTTACACAGTTATCTTGCTGCACAAGAAAAATCAAATCAAGAAGGAAAAGAAAAAGTGAGAAAGAAAACAAAATGTAAGCAAACAACAACAGAAAAACAGAAAACAGTTGTGGTCCACACTCATTTCCCATAGGCCTCTCTGGGTATAGATGGCTCTTTTCATCACTGAACAACTGGAACTGGTTTGAATCATCTCATTGTTGGAGAGAACCAAATCCATCAGAATTGATCGTTGTATATTCTTGTTGTTGTCCTGTAGAATGATCTGGTTCTGCTCATTTCACTCAGCATCAGTTTATGCGAGTCTCTCCAGGCCTTTCTAAAATCATTGTCTAATATTCCATAATCATATTTCATAATTCATATTCCATAACTCATTTAGCTATCCCCCAACTGATGGCCATCCATTCAGTTTCCAGTTTTTTTGCCACTACAAAAAGGGCTGCCACAAACATGTGGGTCCCTTTCAATGGACTCATTTTCCTGATGGGAACACTGAGCCTGGGTCCTGCCATCGATCAGGTGGGGAGCTGTTTCTAGTCTTTCTTCTTCTTGTATTTCTCCATATGACTGGGATTAGGATAAAACCAGAATGTCCAACTCTAAAATCTGCCCAAATTTTGGCTCTGGACTCTGAGCTCAATCCCTTCCCCAGCCTCTGTCCTGTCCCTTGCTTATTCCCTTCCCAACAGCCATTCTGCACTTGTGAGCCCTCCCTTCTGAGAAGGGGTTGGGACTCTCTAAAGCTGCCATTAAGGGGAGGGGAGAGGATAACAAGCTAGGAAAGAAAGGAGAAGGGACCATTGAGCACCTGAAGTGGGCTGTCTATTGGCGAGAGAGTTAAGTCCCAAGAATACCAGGGTCTGGGAAAACTGGGATGGGATTAAGAACCAGAGGAACTAGCTTTTCACTCTATCCTCCTTCACCTGCCACATTATGAGTACAGGATTCGAAGATGAGAGGATACTTGGAATGAGGCATCAGAGCTGGGATAGACCTGAGAACAGAAGATGTCAGAGCTGAGAGGGGCTTTAGAACAGGGGATGTCAGAGCTGGGAGGGGCTTTAAAAATAGGGAATCTATGCCAATTAATCAATCAGCAAACATTTAATAATCACCTGGTGTATGCTCTAGGTGCTGGGGATACAAATGCCAAGAAATCCTTCCTTAAAAAAAATTACATTTAACAGATGGGGAAATTGAGGTCAAAGAACTGAAATAAAATGTCCACAAGCATGAACCTAGTACATAGCACCCACCCACCTGGCTCTCTCACATGAGTGATGCTGCTGGGCAAGTCCCAGAACTTTTTTTCTTGTGCCTCAGTTTTCTCATCTAAAATGGGGACAAAGATATTTGCCATCCTCCCCACAGAGCCATTGTGAGGCAGGAAAAATCAAAACAAAACCTTATGGTGCTGGAGGAATGAGTTCTTATTATGCATGCACAGGGCCCTTCAGTGACTTCCTGTAGCCTAGAGAGCAACAACAAATCCTCAGCTGTTATCACTGGGGGCCTCCAGAAAGGCCCCAGAATGGAGCAGGGTTCAAATCCTATCTCAATGACTTAGTGCTGTGTGACTTTAAACAGGTTAATTATCCTGCTTTGTATGGCAGTCAGATATCTAAGGACCTTTGCATCTATGAATTCTCAAAATCAAGAAAGGCTCATCCAGACCAAGGGACTGGAGTCCCAGGGTCTTATCTTCAGACTCTGTGTGTGTGTGTGTGTGTTTGTGTTTGTGTGTGTGATTCCTTGGACAGCCCATCTCTAGAGTTGGAAGAAATTTTGGAGTTCATCTACTATTTCATTTTACAGATAGGGAAACTGAGGTTCTGGGAGTCATCTGCCCAGAAATGCTTATTATCTTCTTGATAGTTTCACCTCTCTTGCTCTCTCCTGGTCCCCTTCTTCCCTGTCCTTCAGCTTACTTTGCTGTCTTGTCCCTATGTCATTCTTCCTGTGTGTGTGGCCCAAAGTTTTGCTTTTCTCCTTTCTCTTGGTTCCATTTGGTGATATCAATAGTTCCCAGAGATTTAATAGCCATCTCTGGGCTGATGATTCCCAGGTCCATTTGCGTTCCCTTATACATGTAATCTCTTAACTGCAAATTTTCCTCATTTGTGAAATAGGATTATTAATAATAATAGCACCTACCTCACAGGATTATTGCAAGGATTAAGTAAGATAACATGTCAAGTGCTGTATCCATATAATGATGGAGACTCCTCCCCTCAATAACTCAGGCTGGTGATCTCCATGCCAGACTCATTGTGTCTCACACCAGCCACATCTTGCTGTTTCTACCTCCAGAGCAGAGATGGCGTCTGCCCCCGGACTCAGTGGCTACCTACTTTAGACCTCATCCATTCTCTAATGGACTCATCTCCAAGCCTCAAGTCTTATTCTTTCTTTCCTCTCCCCCACCAAATAATTTTTCTTAAGTGAAGAACTGACCATCTCACCCCCTTAATCAGCAAAAGTCCATGCTTCCCTATTGCTTCCGGGCTTGAATATGATAAACTTTTCACATCTTGCCCCTAGCCTGTCTTCCCAAACTTATTGTGTATCATTTTCCTTTAGGTGCCCTAAAGTCTAGCCAAACTGGTCTTCTTGCTGTTCTTCCCAGCAGATATTCATTTTTTCCATCTCTGTGTTTGCCCAGGCTGAATGCTCGCTCTTCTCACTTTCACTTCCTGAAAGTCTTGATTTCCTTCAAGACTCAAATCAAGTGGGACCTTCCACATGAAGCCCTCCTTCCCTTATTCTAAAGCTTCTAGTGCATCACTCCTTCTCTAGGTTACCTTTTACATAAAATATATTCTGTCTCTACCCATAAATCGACACATTGCCTCCCCCACTAGAAAAGAAGTTCTTGATGGTAGAACTGTTTCACTTTTGACTTTGTATCTTCACCAGGGGCACACTGTAAGTACTTAAATAAATGCTTGTGGATTGATTGACATATTTTTGCCTTCCAGGTTAGAGTCTGTTTTTTTGTATTTTTCCTTCCCCCTCCCCATCTCAGGGTGCCGACAGCCTCTTAAATGAATAGTTTTAGAGATATAAGGAACCTTAAAAGCCCAATCCTCTCATTTTTCATATGGGGAAACTGAGGCACAAAGAGGCTAATTGACTTGTGGGGAGTTTGAGCTTTTCCTGACTGCTCTTTATTCATTACCCACTATTGTTTAGGGGTGCTTTGGGTTCATGAGGCCCCTACCAGTCTTTGGTTGGCCTGCTCTAGCTCCAGGATGGTGTTCCTCTCCTCACAGGGGCTCAGGTTCACCACTGAGCAACGAAGAAGCCGGGGTTGGCCCATTACCGAGTGGGACTGCATAGGTGGTGGCGGTGGGGGTGGAGGTGGTGGGTACTCTTGTAATCTCTTTCTGCTGTTGTAGGAAGACAAATAAACAGGCTAGTGAGTACCGGGGTCACCCTGTGTTTGGGGTCACCTTATGAAGATGAGACATGCTGGAGTAGTGGGGTATGAGAGGCGGAGGGAGACACAGTGGAGACCCAAGGACATGGGTCATGGGGGTGCACACATGTGAGGCAAGGGCATAGTGTGGGCTCAGGGACACAATGAGAGTTGGGGACCTGGTATGGTGTAGGGCTTGGGAGTAATAGGGAGGCTGGAGGGAAGGCTGAGATCTGGTGGAGAATGATGGGACAGGGCAGGAGATATGAAGTTAGCCTTATAACCTCAGGCTTTGGGGGGCAAGATTTTCTCCCCCAGATTCCCTCCTTTAACAAAACTCACTACCCACACCTACAGGTAATTTGGGGACAGGGCTTTGCCTATGGCTTCCTTAGAGGCAGCCCACTTATTCATAGGACCAAACCTGAGTGTCCCAGACTAGAGAACTCAAGGAACTGGCCTCTGACATCCCTGGGCTAGTGAGCAGGGTGGTCTAGAGGGCAAAACATAGGACAGGCTCTTCCGGAGAGATACCCTTCACTAAGGGCTGAGAAAGATCTGGGATTGGAATTCCCGGGAACTTAGTCTCCATAAAACATCTGGAGTCTGGCTCCTCTCTCACTAACTAGGACTAGTCCCCTTCCCTCTCCCCTACCTTCTTCTCTTGCCTCCCCTGTTTCTCCCTTTCTCAGTCTTTTCCACTCATTGTCCCCAGTGCCCTTGTTTTTGCCCTTTACATCTGTTCTCTCTTTCCCCCCTTTCTACCTCTTTACCTCCATCTGTGGTTTTCTTTCTTCTCTTTATCTCTGCCTGTTTTTTTTTTTAAATCTTTCTCTTGCTGTTACTTTTCTGTCTGTCTCTACTTGTTCTCATCTGTTTGTTTCAATCACTGTACTCTGTATCTCTGTTATCTCCCTCCCTTTCTCTGTCTCTTTGTCACTGTTTTTGTCTCTCTCTGAAATTCTATCTGCGCTCTCTCCCTTTCGGTCTCTGTAACTAGACTCACAAATTGTGGTGGTTGTTTTTTAAATACTCCCTCTTTGACTTGAAATGTGTGTGTGTGTGTGTGTGTGTGTGTGTGTGTGTGTGTGGTGTGGAGGAAGATGCTGGACAGAAATGTTAGCTTCTGCCTGCCTTGTCCTCAAGTACCCTGTTTGACCTTGAGCTTCTGCCTAGATCTCCACAGTATTCATGGTCTAAACCAGCCCCAAAGTTTTCCCTTAATTGCTCCTGAGACAAGGAAAGATGGAAGTCTTTGAATTAACAGCTAGAACTCTTTGTAAATAGAAATCTAAATTGGAATGCCCCATAGAGATTATACTGTTCATTCTCTGCCCATTTTCCAAGGACGGGAAACTGAGGTAAAGACTATGAATAGTACAACTCCCTACAGGATAAGGAAACTAGTTCAAGGTTACAGAACTAGCAAATAAAAGAGTTGAATTTGAACACAGACCTTTCTGTTTTAAAAAAATAATAATAATTAAATATTTTCCCCCAGTTACATTTAAAGTAATTTTTTAATATGTTTTAAAAAACTTTTGAGTTCTAGATTCCATCCTTTATCCCCCCCCCATTCCCCATTAAAAACCACATGTGAAGTTATGTAAAACATTTTCATAAGTCATGTTGTGAAAGAAAACATAGCTTTCCCACCCTAAAACAAACAAAAAACCCTCAAGAAAAATAAAAGAGAGAGGGAGAGAGATACACAGAGAGAGATACAAAGGGGGAGAGAGAAACACACACAGAGAAAGAAACAAGAGTGTCAGACCGACATAGAGAGAAACACACATACACAGAGACATAGAGACAGAGACAAAGACAGAGAGATGGAGACAGAGACAGAGAAATCGAGGAGACACACACACACACACACACACAGAAGAGAGACAGAGACAGAGACAAGAGACAGATAGAGACAGAGAGAGGGAGAAACAGAGAGAGAGAGAGAGAGAGAGACAGAGAGAGACAGAGAGAGACAGAGAGAGAGAGAAGGAGAAAGGAGAGAGACAGAGAGAGAGAGAAGGAGGGAGGGAGGGAGGGAATGCTTCAGTCTGTGTTCCGACACAGTCAGCATGGGTATGGACAGGATTTTCCATCCCATACTCCCTCAGAGTAGTCAGGATCATTGTACTGCTGGAACTCAGGCCCTTCTGACTACAAATCTAGGGCTTTTCCCTTAATCTCAGCTGGCTAACCTTGACTGGAGGAGGATGGGACATTAGCTGGCCACTTCCTGCAACAAGATGATGAGTCTTGAAAGTCTCCCTCCCCTCCCTCTCCCCATTCATTCTGCCCATGATTTGGGTCCTGGTCCCTCCCAGTACTTGCCCCACTCCTGCCCAGGCCTGGGGGTAGGGGGTGGGGTCAGTGACTTAGTTTACTTACAATTCCCCATGTGGGTTAGTCCAGGAATCATCCATGGAGTATCCTGCTGGGAGAGAGACAGAAGTGGGTTGCTGTTTGGGGAAAGGGGATATGGGGTATGAGCAGAGGACTTCCAGCCCAGGGAGAGCTCAGTTTCCCTACTTTTCAGCTTTGGTGACCCAGTTTCTAGTGTTCCCCGCTCCCTTTCCCTCCCGGGCTTTGATGTCTGACCTCAGTCCTCCCCTCCTATATAGACAATGCAGTCCAGCCCCACCTGTGGTTGCCCAATCCACAGTCCATAGTTTGTCATAATGGACCCTGGAGGCAAGGGCGGAGCTTAGGAAGGCTGGTGGGGGAGGGAGGGGGTTCACAATAGAACTGAACAGGGGAGTCCAGCTCGGACCCTCTCTCAGTGTCTTCTCCCCAGGTCCAACAATTTCACTATTAAACCCTTAAAAACTTGTCTGGGATCTTTAAAGCGATAGCATCTCATAAGTTCCTAAAGCCAGCCAACCAGTCAGTCAGTCAGTCAATCAACAAGCATCCATAAACGCCTACTGTGTACCAGCTATTGCTAAACCCTGGGGATAGGCAAGAAAGGCCGAGGACATTCTGCACCCTCACAAAGCTGATGGTCTAATGGGAAAGATAAGCAAACAATAGGATCCAAAAAAAGTAGGTACCTATACAAACAATGAACACACATTAAGTTAGGGGCAATCAACA
The DNA here is from genome assembly GCA_023553655.1 of Myrmecobius fasciatus. Taxonomy (NCBI): domain Eukaryota; kingdom Metazoa; phylum Chordata; class Mammalia; order Dasyuromorphia; family Myrmecobiidae; genus Myrmecobius; species Myrmecobius fasciatus. The sequence goes on along the minus strand of JAJPUD010000298.1, from coordinate 356,169 downwards.
GAAGTAAGAGCTTGGGAAAGATTTCCTATAGAAAATAGGGTTTTGATTGAGACTTGAAGGAAGACAGGAGGCAGCGAGGAGAGAGTGTTCTGGGCATGGGGGACACAACCAGAGAAAAGACCGAGAGCTGGAACATTGCTTTTGTTCATGGAACTGTCAGGAAGCCAGTGAAGAGTCCTCAGTTGGGGAGTAAGGTGTGAGAAGACTGGAAAAGTAGGAAAGGGTGGTTTCTGAATGGCCTTGAATGACAAACAGAGCATTTTGAATTGGCTCCTGGAGGTGACAGGGAGCCACTGGAATTTATTGAGTAGGGGGATGATATCATTGGACTTCCTCTTTAATAAAATGACTAAATGTATGATTGTCTAGCCTTAAGAAAGTGATGGAGAAAATGTTAACGGTACAAATTAAACTTAAAAAGTAGTTGAGTGTACATGTTCTTCCCCTGGAGAGCAAATTGTTAAACATTTACAAGCATATTGCTGGTCCATCCTGGGAGATGGTAGTAGTGGTGAAAGCAAGAGACCTTAGGGTGCAGCTAGAAGGCCAGTTGAGAGGAAGGTAAATGTATCTGGGAAACAATAAGGGAGAGCAGCAACTAAGATTGCAAACATTTTCAATACCCTTTAGATCTAGCACCCTGGTCAAAGCTCCTTTGCTCCACCCTAATTCTGTTTTGATTTTCTTGAATGGATTATTTTTGTTTTTAGCCGGAACCTTTGATTTCCTTGATTTGGGGAGCTTTTGGGGGAAGGGAGGGAGGAAACTCACCAGAGCCCTGTTCTACCATTTAGAATCTTAGATCAGTGTCTGGTACACTCACCTTCACTCAGCCCAGAATGTGTCAGAGATGGGGCTTGAATCCAGGGCACTGTTGATCCCAGTCTAACCCTTCATTGGACCAGAGGATCCAAGAGCTAGAGCTGGACTCCATTTGGTCCAATTCTCTCATTTTACAGATGGAGACAGTCCAGGAAAGGAAGGGCATGTGACCAGGATTACCTAGGTAACAACGTGGGGATTTAAAGCCAGATCTCTGATTCCTTTCTCCATTGTATCTTGCTGCCTCAGTGGTCCAGTCCCTGCTCCTTTTCACTCACCTCCAGACTTCTTCCAGAGTGTCACTGTTCCTCCGACTAAAATGTGGATCCCAGATCTAGGGACACAGTTGGATCAAAGTGGAGAATTCTGTCAATGACCACAAGATGGCAGTGAGTCCTCAGGGAATTGAGCCATGCTTTGGGAAGGGAGAAGGACCTGAAAGTAGAGATGAGGTCCACAGCCTCAGCTTCAGAAGCTAGCCCAGAGGCTGGAGGTCCAGGTCTTCTGCCCCTGAGGTTAGCCCAGAGACTGGAAGCTAACCTAGGACCCACAGAAAGGAAGGAATGGGAGCTAGTCATTTGGGAGAGAACTGAAGGTGCAAAGTTCTAGAGATGGAGATTTGAACTGGCAGTAAGATAAATAGTAAGATGGGGCCTGGATTCAGAAAGACCTGAGTTCAAATTCTAATTCATATCTATTAACTGTGTGACCCTGGTTAAGTCACTTTAACCTATCTCATTTGTAAAATGGAGATAATAACAACTCCTCACAGAGCTATAATGGGGACAAAGAGAGATAAGAGCTTTGCAAATGTTAAATGTAAGTGGTCTTACAAGGCTTAGGCAGGGGACATTAAAAGGGACAGACACCCCCCGGGAAACAGAGGGAGAGAATGCAAGATTCAGTTTAGTCAGGTTCTGCAGTGGATCGTCCCCGGCTTCATGGGATTCCTTGTTTTATAGGAACCTCAGTTTCTCTAATCAAGTAACCAATCAATTGAGCTTTTGAATCCTCTAAGTGCTGTGCCTTTTGTGTTTACTTTTTCCTCATATCCCCAGAGCTTTGCATGGTGTCTGCCATATATATAAGTGATTAATAAATGTTTGTTGATTGACTGATTGATGATAAATGCTACATCAATCTACAGGTAGGTATGAAGCATTTACCATTTGTGCTAAATTCTGCGGATACAAAGAGAGGTAAGAATACAGGTCTTGCCCACAAAGAGCTTACATTTTATGAGGGGGACATCAGAGGTACATGAGCTGGTATCCATAGGCTAGATATCAAGCAGGGGACAATAACATTAGAGAATAGAGAGGGGAATAATCATCTTGTTGAGGGATGAGGATACCCTGACAGTGATGGGGGTCCCCAGGCTGGTGTCACAAAATTCAGAGTCCCACTCTGCAAGTCAGGTTTTTGGCAAAATGGGTTTATTTTCACTGAGAAACTCTTCCTCTCAGTGGGCTGCTTCCTGATTAGAAGATAGTGCTTTGGGGTACAGAGTCTTGATTTTTATTTAGCCTTCTATGGTTTGGGGCTAGGGAGTGATTAGGAGCGAATTTCCAAATCATTTAGGGTGGTGATTGTTTCCCAGAGCAAAGTGATTCCCAGATCAGTTGGAGGTGGGAGTTTCCCATGGGAACCAGAGCCAGGAGAGTCAGGGTTTTTCTAATCCAGGTCCCCCCTCAAATATCCGGGGGACACAGAATCCTATTGCAGCACTCCTTGTGAATAATCATCCTTGTGATCTTTGGTTCACTCAGCTTTTGTGGAGAAAGCCTTGGCAAAGGCAGAAGAAGGGACCAAGACTAGGGCTTTCCTCAATTTCTTCTCAGCCACTTATTAACTATATGCTTGTTAGGTGTTAACCCCCATTGATTGTGTGACTTGGAGTAAGCCTATTCTACCTTCAAGGCTCAGCAAAATCAACCCATCAGCAAGGGCAGACAATGTGCCCGGGCCCCGTGCTGGGGGTTGGGGACCCAGAGACAAAAGTGAAAATGAGATGATACCTGCCCTCAAGCAGCTTCCAATCTAAAATAGGAATACGGAGCCTGAAGAAATTTCAGATCAATAAACTCCCCAGTCCCATGTGGGTAGGACAGGGGTGAAGAACTCTCATGAAGAACTCGTGAGACATTTATCACAGCCACAAAAGGACATCATTTATTACATGAAATAGCTCACGGGCTAAAGCAAATATGACTAAGCAAGACTGAATCATATAGGATCAAACAATACGCTCTGAACAAAGTCAAACTTCAGAGTTGGAGGGAAGAGGGGGAAGGAAGAACAGGGTCTAGGGAGTCAGGGAGGAATTAGGGAAAAGTTAGGGAGGGGCCTAGTTGAGAGCATTAAATTTGCATGCACATGGATGTGGCCAGACAAGCAATGAGACAGGGGGAAGTAGAATATGTCCCCCCCCCCTTTTTTTTTTTAAGAATTGTTTTCTTTTTCCTGGTTATACATGTACATTAATTTTTCAAAATACACATTTCTTTATGAATCATGTTGGGAGAGAAAAATCAGAACAAAAGGGAAAAACCATGAGAGGAAAAGAGAAACAGAAGAAAAAGGAAAAAAGAGTAAACACAGCATGTGCAAATTTCCATTCAGTCTCCCTAGTTCTCTCTCAGGATGTAGATGGCGTTTTCCATCCAAAGTCTATTGGGATTGCCTTGGATCACTGAACCGATGAGAAGAACCAAAGTCGATCATCGCACAATCTTGTTACTGAGTGCTAGTTCTTGTTTCCCTCAGCATCAGTTCATGCAAATCTTTCCAGTCCTTTCTAAAATCAGCCTGTTCATCATTTTTTTTTATATAGAACAATCATATTCCATTACTTTCACGTACCATTACTTATTCAGCCATTGGAGTGTGCTTTTTAGAGATTCTGACAAGACAGTCTAAGGGATTGACCTACCTTTGTATACAACTGTGGGAACAGGATGGGCAGACTGAAGTTCTGATTATAAAGTTCCTGTTCCATATCAGAGCCTTCCATTCCCTACCTCACAGGGTTATTTTAAGGAAGGCAAATTTTGAAGGCAGCCTGGTAGAGCAGATGGAGAGCTTGCCTAAGCATGGAAAAGCCTTGGGTTCAAGAGGAAGGCCCACCTCAGATACAGCCTGGTTGTGTGTCCTTAAACGAGTCATTGCAGTCCCCTCTCAGTGAGTTCTTGAAATTGCAGCACAGATGCAAATCTAGACATTGGTAGAAGGAATTTCTTGGCTGGGAGTTTCTCCTGAGGGAGTCCCACATCCCACCCTGCACACCCCTCCCAAACCCTGCAGAAATAATGATCATAATGGCTCTGTTAATTCTCAGGGTAACCTTGCATAAGTTCCTTCCCCTGCCTGAGACTCAGTTTCCCCAGTAAGTGAATGGAGAGGCCTCTGAGTTCCTTTGGGCGCTCTGATCTTATCTCTCCTGCCTTCTCTCCTTTTTGCTTAGCTTCCTTCTCCACTTCTGCGAAGTCCCAGTTGCTAAGCAGTACTCTCTGGACAGCCCGTTGCCATAGCAGCTGCTCCCCTGCCCCCTGGTTGCCATGACGCCCTGGGCGCACACCTGCCCATCTGGTAGATGGAGCTGGGAGCTTCTGTCTTCTCGAATCCCCTCCTGGCTTCCCTTGATGTGGAGAGGAGGGGGGCTGATGCTTCTTTCTGCTGCTCTTCTCGCTTGCATTGGAGGCTCCCACCCAGGGCAGAGGGTTCTGAGATATTGCTGGCTCTTGGCTTCCTAGATCTTGCCTGTAGCTTAGAACATGCTCCATTTTCTGATACAGTTGAATGAGAACTGGGCTTGGAGCCAGGAGACTTGGCTCTGAATCCTCATTCTGCCACTCAGGAGCAGTGTGTTCTGGGGCAAAACTCTCCCACTCCCTCAGCCTCAGTTTCACTCATCTGTAAAATGGAACTAATTCTCCACTGGTGGGGAAAATGCTTTGTAAATCTCAAGAGGCAATTAGCAGTTCACTTTGCTCATGATAATCCTGTGAAATCAGGCAGTATAGACATTGAAAAGAGCATTAGCTCTGAACTCAGATCATCTGTATTCAAATCTCACTTCTAATGTGACTGTGGGCAAACCATTTTCATCATTCTGGGTTCCGGTGTCATTTTCTGTAAAGTGAGGGAGTTAAACTAGATCGATGACCTCCAAGGCCCCTTCTAGCTCCAGAGCTGTGACCCTCTGATGCTTTCTAGACCTAAAGGAAAGAAGCAGTACCAAACACTCATGTTTAATGCATTACAAATAGGATCTTATTTGAATGATCCTCACAACAACCCTGGAAGGTTGGTACTATTATCACCTTCATTTTGCAGTTGAAGAAAGTGAGGCAGGTAGAAGGGAAGTGACTTGCTCAGGGTCACAGCCAGTATGGGTCAGGGGTAGGACTCCGACTCAAGTCTTCTTAGCCTTCTTGTGTCACACTACATCCCATTTATTAGTATTATTATGACTACTACTATTATTATTATTTTCTTTTTACAGAGGAAGAAACCTATTCCCACAGAGTAGGAATGAGTAGATCTGAGTGGCAGAGTTGGGATTCAAAATCTTGGGACTCCAGGAACCATTGGCACCAAGGAGTCTGTGTAGTCTGCATCCAGGCCTCCTTATTCTTGGGCAGAGCCCAAAGGGCTTCTGGGAATCAGATCACCTTGAATCCAGCACAGCCCTTTCAGTAAGTTAGGGGGTGGGAAGTTGCTCTGACTGTTCCCACCTGAGGAGAAACAAAGAAAAATGGCCCATGAAGGTCAAAACTGACAGAAATTTGTTGGCCATAAATTAAGGAGCCAAAGAATTGCCACAGAGGTAACAAGAATCCTCCGACATCGTTCCCAACAAAGGGGCTCTCAGCCTCTTCTTGAAGGCCTCCAGTAATGGGGTTCTCCCTACCCCCAGAGGGACAACTCTTACTGTTGGAAAATTGCTCCTGATATCATGGTTAAATCTGTCTCCCTACAAGAGGATAGAGTGCTGGGCCTGAAGTCAGGAAGATTCATCTTCCTGAGTTCAAATCCGGTCTCAGATACTACCCTACTCAGATACCTGGCTAAATCACCTCACCTTGCTTGCCTCAGTTTCCTCATCTGTAAAATAAGATGGAGGAAAAAAAAAAGGTCTAATCCCTCCCACATCTTAGCCAGGAAAACTTCACATGGGGCCAGGAAGAACTGGACATGACTGAAATATACTGAACCACAATAATACAACTTTTACCCATAAGCCCTGTTACTGTTCTCTGTGGCCAGGCTGGAGAAGGCGAATCCCTCATTCATTCACAGCCATAGGAGCCATAGGAGACTAGCACAAGAGGGCTTTAACAGGATTTGAGCTCACAGATTTGGCTTTGGATGGAGTTCACCTAGTCCACCCCTCTCCTTTTATGGAGAAAGAAGTCGAGACCGAATTTGTCCAGCGCCACATGGGGATCAAGAGATCTAACATCCAATTCTGCTTTGATTTTTCCAGGGTCCAAGGGACTTCTGAGTCTCAGTTTCCTCATATGAAAAATAGCTGATTTGCCTCGTATAAATTAGGAAAATCCTTTGCAAACTGCAAAAAGGTTCAAGTGATCCAAAGCAGGGCTACTGTGGAAACTACCGGGGTAAGGAGACTCCATTCTGCCCCAGTGTTTGGGACAGTAGGGGCCAGCCCTGGAGGAGGGGGCTCAGTGCTATATCCGATGTCCCACCAGGTGGTGCTCTAGGCTCAGTCTGGGTCGACCGACCCTCCATAGCACAGGCTGAGCTCCCCAAGAGCTTTTTGTGCTAAAGCCCAAATCTGGCTTTGTCTAGTCTGGGAAATGTCCTGAGGATAATTTGCAGCTTCTGGTTTGCTTGGCTCACGCCCCCAATCCCAATAAGCTTCTCTCGAGTGCTATAAAGTGACCGAAATGTTCTCTCAGGCCATCCCGGGCTCACATCTGGACTGTCTACACTCACCCAGATTACACAGAAACTGAAGGAATGGAGGTTGACTTGGACTCCCAGGCCACGGCTCCTTTCTAAGCTCCCCCAGTCCAGAAGCAGCACTTAACAAAGGCTTGCTGATTGACTGATCGATTGACTGTTAGACTGGTGGCTCATGATCCTGGCTGAGTGCTGGACAGAGCCAGGTGCCTGTGGAGTTAATGGGCCGATCACTGGAGACTCCAAGGCCAGCAGCAGTAATGATTGGGTATCACCTGGGGAAGAGGAGTCCCCCTCTTCAGCTGTGTAGGAGCTTCCTCTGCAAACTCCTTGGTTCTCTTTGTCTTCTTCTTTTTCTTTCTTTTTTCTTTTTTTTTTTTTTGCTTTTGTTGAGACAATTGGGGTTAAGTGACTTGCCCAGGGTCACACAGCTAGGAAGTGTGAAGTGTCTGAGGCCAGATTTGAACTCAGGTCCTCCTGACTTCAGGGTTGGTGCTCTATCCACTGCACCATCTAGCTGCCCCTGTTCTCTTTGTCTTGCTTCTCCTAAAGCAAGGGGTTCTTTTTTGGCTTTCAGTGTCCCGCTGCAGGACGACACGAAATGACCCAAGCAGCTCCTCTCTGTGAAAAGGCCCAGGCAGTCCAAGTCCGTGACCTGTTCCTCTCATCCTGGGCTGGCAGCTAAAAGATCCAGGAAATTGCAGGGGAGAAAACCCAAGTTGTTTCAAACAGGATGACATGATTACAGGTATCGTCTGAAGGTCTCGGCCCTCCCAACAGTGCCTTTGTTCCTTCTCCGCGTGGTCCGGCCCTGTTCTCGCCAATCAGAGAGATGTTGCTGAGCAAATGTTTGCTGAATGGGCTAACACTCAGTGTTTGAAGGTCCCTCTAGGCTCTGAGAGCTCATCTGCTAGGTTTTAAGGTCCCTCCCAGCTTTGACACTCCATGTTCTAGGTTTTAAGGTCCCTCCCAGCTTTGACACTCCATGTTCTATGTTCTAAGATCCCTCTAGGCTCTGCTATCTCATATTCTATATTCTAGGCCCCTCCCAGCGCTGACACTCCATGTTCTATGTTTTAAGGTCTGTTTTCTGACAGCCCATGCTCTATGTTCTAAGGTCCCTCCCAGCTCTGATAGCCCATGTTCTTTGTTCTAAAATCCTTTCCAGTTCTGACATCTTCTGTTTTCTATTCCTAGGATGCTCTCAATTCTACTCTCCCCTTCTTTTCCTCTGGCCTGTTCTACTTCTAGATTCTCAGCACTTAGTACCTAGTAAGCATTTAATAAATGC
>JAJPUD010000298.1:320320-348118 GCA_023553655.1 Myrmecobius fasciatus | reverse complement strand
CTTCTAGATTCTCAGCACTTAGTACCTAGTAAGCATTTAATAAATGCTCTCTCTCTTTCTCTCTCTTTCCAGATCTAATATTCCCATATCTGAGGCTCTTCTAGACTCTCAGTATTGAGTACCTAGTAAGCATTTAATAAATTCTCTCTTTCTCTCATTTTCCAGATCTAATATTCCCAGATCTGAGGCCCTTCTAGATTCTCAGCACTTAGTACACAGTAAGCATTTAATAAATGCTCTCTCTCTCTCTTTCTCTCACTTTCCAGATGTAATATTCCCAGATCTGAGGCCCTTCTTAATTCTGACCTTTTTGTTGAAAGGAAGCACCGAATGGCAGAAAAGAATGCTGAACTGAGTTTGAGCCCGTTTTTAATACTTGTCGTTATTGTTCAGTCAATTTTCAGTCACGTCCAACTCTTCACGATCCCCCATTCGAGGTTTCCTTGGCAGAAATACTGAAGCTGTTCGCCATTTCCTTCTCTAGCTCATTTTACAGATAAGGAAACTGAGGCAATCAGGGAGGAGTGGCTTGCCCAGACTCACAGAGCAAAGTGTCTAAGGCTGCATTTGAATTCAGGAAAATGAGTCTTCCTATCTCAAAACCTGTCACTCTCCCCACTGCCCTTTCTTTGATGCTTACTAATTTTATAGCCCTTGACAAAACACTCTGGGGCTCAGTTTCCCCATCTGCATAACAGCAATAGACTATCAGTAATACTCACTTTACAGGATTATTGGGAGACTCAAATAAATTCTTCCAAGGAGATTGCCTTAAAGCACTTTAATGATTTTAAAAGCTAATTCCCATAGTTTGTTAGAGGTTCCTTCCGGTCCTTGTACGAAAGGTAGTAAAAACAGTAGGAAGTGGGTTGATGTGCTGGGAATCAGGAGCCCTGGATGCTCATCTACGCTTTACTGTTGCTTCCCAGCATAACCCTGGATGAGTCCTTTCTATGCTCTATATACTATATACTTTGCTAGTCAGTTTTCTCATCTGTGAAATGGGGACAGTAACTTTGTCCTGTAGAAAGCAAATGGTGAAGCAGTCTAAGAATGGGAATTGTTTTCACTGAGAGAGATTTGAGCAAGGCGGGTCCATGAGAGGGAGACCCCACTAAGAAAGAGGGGTGCTTGGGGGAAAGATAAAGATGAAGAGCTTATAGGAGGGCCTGCCAGGCCAGATGGGAAGCTCCATGATTTTTCTTTGGGGTGAAGGGATGAGGCAATGCCCCCTCCAACTCTCCCTGATCCCAGGGAGTCTCACTGCCCATTCTGGGTACCACTTCCCATGTGTCGGCCAAGGGATCCCCCAGAATGGCTGCCCACCCTCACCCCGCCGCTTCTCTCTTGGAGGTTTGCTCCTTAGTGGGTACCCAGAATGGGCACCACTACCCGTGTGTCGGCCAAGGGATCCCCCAGAATGGCTACCCACCCTCACCCCGCTGCTTCTCTCTTGGAGGCTTGCTCCTTACTTGGGTTGATTCCCTGGTCGGGAACAGCTCACATTTTTTATTTAAGAAATGAGAGAGATAATAAGAATGTCAAGGAAAAGGGATTTGGGGATTTTTCAGCCCCTAATAAATTAGAGTAATACGTTGATCACGTAATCCTTCCTCCAAAGGCTCCGGCAGGAAGGCCTATGTGTGGCTCCGGGTAGACATCCTTCCCAGCATCCCTGCCTCAGGTTCCATCCACAGGGCCAAAGGTTCCTTCTACCATCCTCCACCCTTGGGGGTGTGTCTGCTCCAAGCTGGAGGACTACTCTCTTACTGGTCCAGGAGCTCTGAGGATGTAGCCAATGAGGGCTGGGAGGCAGAAGAGACAAAGTCTCCCCTCTCTCCCCACCTAGATGCCCTCTGGCACTTCCTGGAGCCAATCACCTCCGGGAAGCAAGTGCTCCCAGGAGTCTTCCCCTGCTCCATGGCCTGCCCCTTACAGAATCCTGATTCTCTTATTCAATCACAGGATATTTTGGGGCGTTAAGCCTTAATCCAATGGCCAAGGTCCTAGAATCATCCTAAAGGGACTAAGGCCTAATGATTTACAGCTTGTGGCTTAATGGGATTTTAGGGAAACTCCTTGGAACACCTTCTTAATAGCTTGGGATTTTCAGCCTTCCCTGACCACAGCAAATGAGGTGATCTGGGAAACTCCCTTTGTCCATAGCCCAGTATTATGAGCCCGGCTGCACAGGGAGAACTTTCCCTCCCATCTGACAGCGAAAAAAAGTTCTACAATTAGAATTGCTCGATAGTAGTGTGGCTTCTTGGAAGGTAGTGAGTTGCCCATCACTGAAGAATGCAAGTGGAGGCTGAATCACGAGGTGATACAAACGTTCTTGAGGCAATATAACGGCCGAATGTGGGTTTGAAGACAGGATGATATGGATTCAAATCTAGTCTCACATACTTATTAGCTTTGTGATCCTGCACTAGTCACTTCACCCTGTTTGCCTCAGTTTCCTCATCTGTAAAGAAAGAAATGGAAAATTACTTTAGTCTTTGCCAAGAAAATCCCAAATGAGGTCACGGAGAGTCAGACATGACTCAAATGACTGAACAATAAAAACGACAGACTTCCTTAGCCTCTCCAATCCTCAGTTTCTTTCTCTGTAAAATGGGAATGATACTAATGAGGTTAGTACTATCTGAGGTTTTTTTTTTTAACAGGTGGTTGTGAGGCTCAAGTGAGACTGAATACCCAGAACCCTTTGCAAATGTTCCTAAGTCCTTTCAATGCCAGCAGGTGGGGATGGGGTGGGTGGGACTGGATGGTCCCTGTGGCGACTTCTCATTCGATGTCTCTGGGAGATCTGGAAGAGTCTTTAGTGCAGAGAATGGAGAGGTAGCATTTAGCAACTGCCCATCTTGGAAGCAGGAGAACCCCTGAGTGGGGACTCGCAGGAGGATTGGGGGCTTGTAGAGGAAGAGGGAGTGAGGGAGAGGGAAGGGCTCTAGGGAGAGAGGGAAGCTGCTTTCCCTTCGGTGGCCACAAGAGGGAGGAAAATGCAGCTCCCAACCAGAAAGGGAAACTCACTAGTTGGGGTTCACCTTGGGGGAGGTGCCCCCGGAGGTGCTCACAGGTAGCAAACAGGTCACTTCCAATGAGGGTTTGCAGGTCCCCTAGCTGTCCTTCCACATACATCATCTCATGGGATGCTCCCAACACCCCTGGCGGGAACGGCGTGGGGCAAGGGTTCTAGTCTGTACTTTACAGGGGGGAAGCTGAAGGTGAATGACCCTTCCCATGCCCACACAGCTGGTAAATGACAGAGCCAGAGTCTCTCCTGCCTGTGAGATCAGGGTGCTATCTGCTAATCTACATCGCTCAGCTTCTAGAGGTATAAATCCCTCAGCCATGGGATTCCTAGACCTAGAAGGGAGCCTAAGGACCAACTAGGCCCCCATTTTACAGATGAGGACACTCGGGCAAACTGGGTTAAGTGACTTGTCCAGGGTCACACAACTAGTAACATTTCAACTCAGGGAGATGAGGCTTCCTGACTCCAGGTCCAGAACTCTATCCACTGGGTCCTATGCAAGATGCTGTAAGGGTTACAAACTGCCTTCTTTCAGGAGTAGGAGGATTATGGTCCCTATTTTACAGATGAGAAAACAAAAGGGGAAAAGGACTTGCCTAGGACCATGCGACCCATAGATGCCAGAGCCTCCATCCAGATCCCCCCATCTCCTCATTCTATGCTTTCAAGCCAACTTTTCAGGGAAGCTCACTGAGGCACCAAGGCTGCTTGGTCCTGTGGTGAGATGGGGACTTTACTGGCCCTTGAAAGGAAGAGCTTGAGTATGGGGGGAGGCCTGGTGATCATACTAGGGTCTCTCAGCTCTAAAAGGGAGACATTTGAGGGCCAGAGGGGATCCCCCAGGAGGACTCAATTGATTGCCATATAAATCCCCCCCCCATTTCTTTAGCAGAGGTTCCTAAGGAGAAGAAGCCATGAGTCTGAGGAGAGCCTGGTCTGAGGAAAAGCTGGGGAGTTCCCATGATTTAACAAGGAGGAGTCCAGGGACCCATCCTTCTGGACGCTATGGGAGGCCGGGGTCGAGTGCCAAGGCTGAAGTGGAAAGGTAGGAGTTGGGGGGACAGGATCCGAGCTCTGCTGCTTAGGAGGTCCAGGGAGGTCCGAGTTGTTCAAAGAGTACCCAGACTGCACATATCAGACCTCAGAGAATCTGGCACAAGGCAGATGGTGTTGCCCCCAATCCCGCTCCTCTCCCCCTTATATATTTGCTGCTATTGGGCAGGTTTCTAGATTTAGAACCTTATTCAGTCATTTTTACTTGTGCTTGACTCTTTGTGGCCCCATTTGGTGTTTTCTTGGCAAAGATCCTGGAGTGGTTTGCCATTTCCTTTTCCAGCTCATTTTACACATAGGGAAACTGAGGCAAACAGGATGAAGTGACTTGAAGTAGTTAGTCATTTCCTTTTCCAACTCATTTTACAGATGGGGAAACTGAGGCAAACAAGATGAAGTGACTTGAAGTAGTTAGTCATTTTCTTTTTCGGCTCATTTGATAGGTAAGGAAACTGAGGCAAACAGGGTGAAGCGACTTGAAGTGGTTAGCCATTTCCTTTTTCAGCTCATTTGACTGGAGAGGATTCTGAGGCAAATAGAGTGAAGTGACTTGCCCAGGGTCACACAGCTAGTGAGTATCTGAAGTCAGATTTGAACTTAGGAAAATGGATCTTCCTGATTCTAAGCCCAGTGCTCTAGCCATTGCTCCACCTAGGAACTTTAGTGATCATTGAATGCAGTTCCATAATTTTACAGAGGATTCAAACCCAGAGGGATGGGAAGGGACTTCCCAAGATCACACAGCTCATAGCAGACAGGTTCTGGATTCAAAACAAGACTCCTGACTCCAGGGCTTTTTCCACTCTGTTGGAAGTGCCTTTAGCCAATTGTATGTAATCCCTACAGTGAATAGATGGAGAAACTGAGTCCCAGGGAGAAGAAAGTTTTTTTCATGACCATGTGAAACTGGCTGCTTTGAGATCATAGTATTTTAGAACTGGGTGTGTGGTCTATACAAGATTGGTACTTTAGAGATCATCCAATTCAATCCCTTCATTTTACAGATGAGTAAACTGAGCCCAGTCAAGTGGATTTCCTCAAGATCTCACCCAAGACACACTGACTGAGCAGGGGTTTGCCCCTCTCCCCCATCTCTACTTGAGCCCAGTCTCTTGTACCTCTTCCTCCCCTCTTTCAACCCCAGTGGGTTCTTTTCATTTTGTTTCTTGAGCCCATCTAGCCCATCATCCTTGTTCTCACCTCAACTTCCCTCTCTTTGTTATCCTGACCTTGTCGCTAATTGGGCTTTTTAAGGAGCTCCTTCCCTCTTCTCAGGCATCTCTTGCCATGTCATGTCCTCTTCCTTGTCCTACTGTTTTCATCTTCAGCCTCAGTAACCTCCACCATCCACTTCTCTTCCCCTCCTCCTGAGCGTTTGCACGAGTCCTACCGGAACCGGTCACAAAACCATGGCGGTTCACAAGCAGTTTCTCCTACTTGACCTCAACTGGGTGGTCACTGATGCTTGGCAGTCCTGATTAACTTCCTAGCATCTTCTCCTCAGCTGTCATTACAAATTGTCCCAGGTCACAGCCAGGATGGTGACCTTAGCTTCCCAGGAAATTAGGTCCTCCCACCAAATTACCCAGAGTGGGTAATGGAAAGAGAAATGTGCTTCCAAGATCAGCTGTGAGTCCCATCTCTTTGTTCGCTGTGGGATCTTAGGAAGGTGATTTCTCTCTGGATTTCACTTCCCTCATCTCTATCTGGGGATGCTGATATGTATACATGGAAGGACTATTGTGAGAAAATTGTTTTGTAAACGTTTAAGTGGTTAGAAAAGGGAGAGCAATTATTATTTGCTGGGAAGATATCTCTTATTATACTGATCTCTGGTTGTTGGCTTGGAGTATGGAGCCTCTCACTCTCTTACTCACGTAGTTGATTGGTTCCCTATGATACTTATTACTTGGCTCACCACTTTTACTGATGCTCCAGTCCCTGGCATCCCTGGCACGTGTGGCCCCAGGCTCCCTTCAAGACTTGTAAAGTGTCCCCCCCTTACCTCAAAGGAGCTGATTATTAGATGTTCTGTGAGAACATTTACTCCTCAGAAATTAGCAAATGCTACAAATCAGAGCTTAATGTATTATTTTGCTGATTGCCTAGGCTTAAGAAAATGAGGGAGAAAATGTTAGTAATACAGATTAAACTTAAAATTGTATCAATCTCACATTTCCCCCACCCCAAGAGATGGTGGTTAAACATTTACCAGCATACACTTATTCCTCTTTCTAAGTCAACAAAATAAAAAAGCTCAGCACACATTTTTTGGCTTTTGATTTTCAAAATATCTGCATAGATAATTTTTAACATTCACCCTTGCAAAACTGTTCCAATTTTTTCTCCCTCCCTTTCCCACCCCCTCCCTTCGACAGTAAGTAATCCACTATATGTTAAACATCAGCGTACCTTTTAAGAACCTTATATGTTGATTTGTGTTGTCCTTCATAGAAAAATCAAACTATTGAAAGATCTCCATCTGGACATTAATTAAGAACACCGTATTTGAATTGTTGTTCCTCCTTCATTTTCAGAGGACCAATGACATCATGGCCTGACTTGTGCATGAATTGATTTGAAGTGAAGCAGAGCTGTCCAAAGTCATCAATCTCACTCTCTCAGAGTCACTGAAGGATAAAAGTCAAGATCGACTGTTATGACTTCGGATGTAGCGGATGACCTTGGTGTCTCAGTGTCTGACCAAGCTCTAAACACTCTACAGAGCCTGCTTCAGCCACCTTTCATGGCCATTGGAACAAATTGTTCTCACCCACTCATTCCATTGGGGAAAGTCTTCACATATTTGGGGTAGACATCCCCCCCACTTGCCAATGGGTTTGAGGCTGCTTCCCCTCAACTTGATTGAGCCCGTCTGCTAAGATGGTTTACAGGAGTGTGGCTGCTGCACTTGCCACAGTTTCCTGGAGCCACAGGTGACAGTCGGGTGACAGGCGGACACTGAATAGATCAGTCGGCTACCTCATACAGCAAGGAAGGTCTTTGCTAAAAAGGTAGTCAGGCTGTGGACCCTCCTGCCCCTTCTCCAGCACTGACTTGGATCATTGTATGACTACCTCTTTCTAGTGCAGCTACAGGTATATCTTTTGTAGTTCAGATTCTCCAGCTTCTGCTCAGTCCAACATCTTTTGAGTTCTTACATGCTCATCACTATTCTAGGCTTGTAAAAGCTACAAAAGAAGTTTAAAGATATGATTTCTTCTTTTAAGAAGCGTGTGCTTTTATTGGGAAGATAAGACTAACGCATGGAGTAATAGTGAGTAATAAAAGACAATTTATACATGGTAAATTGTGTAATAGAGAGAAGAGAGAAACCAGAGAGAGCTGTGGGAGTAGCTGAGGAAGGCTTCACGGAAAAGGGAAAAGGAGACTTGTGAATAGAAGAATGGTTCTCTCTTGGAGATAGTAGGAGCTTTGGACTCAGAGGGCCTGACTATAAATTCTGACTCCGTCAACTGCACAATCCAGAGCAAGTCATTTAGTTCTTCTGGATCTCGATTATTCCACTGATGAAATCAGGAAATTGGACAAAACAGCTGCTAAATTTCCTTCAATTTCTAAATCTATGATACCATGATCCTTATATTGAATAGGATATGTGATAAAGGGCAAAATCAAAGAAATATAGAAACTCAGTTACAAGAGGATGCCCACTGATTTAAAAAAACATTTTTTTGTTTCATTTTAAGTTCTGAATTAAGTTAAATCTTCCTCCCTATCTTCCCATGTTAGAGAAGGCCAACATTTGATAGAGATATGTATGTGGAATTATATAATAATACATACCTCCATGCTTCAGTTCCTTCTTAAAAGGTGATGTCCAGGCTCTTTTTTTGGATCATGACTTTCAGGTAGACCAATAATTTTAAAACTCTCTCTCCTGGATCTATTTTCCAGGTCAGTTGTTTTTCCAATGAGATACTTCACATTTTGTTCTACTTTTTCATTTTTTGGTTTTGCTTTATTGTATCTTGATTTCTTATAAAGTCATTAGCTTCCATTTGCTCAATTCTATTTTTGAAAGACTTATTTTCCTCAGTGAGCTTTTGGATCTCCTTTCCCAATTGGACAATTTTGCTTTTGAAGGCATTCTTCTCCTCATTAGCTTTTTGTATTTCCTTTTGCACCTCTCTCAATTCTTTCCCAATTTCCCCTCTGTCTCTCTTACTTGATTTTCAAAGTCCCTTTTGAGCTCTTCCATGGCCTGAGCCCAATTCTTATTTTTCTTAGAGGCTTTGGATGTAAGAACCTTGACTTTGTTATGTTCTTTTGAGTATGTTTTGGTCTTCCTGGTTACCATAGTGACTTTCTATAGTCAGAAACTTTTTTTTCGTTTCCTGCTCATTTTCCTAGCTTATTATTTGACTTTTAAACTCTTTGCTAAAGTTCCTTCAGAGATCCTTCAAGGAACCTGTCACAAGCACTCTTTTCTGCCCTGGAGCTGTTAGAAGTGTTCCTGTCCCACTGTAGCCGTAAGATCTAGTGTACTGAATCAACTTAGTTCTGCTTTGCTGATGCTCAGGCCCTGGGATTACAGACAGGACTGCACTGGCTCACCCTGTTCCCATAGATCCTTTCTGCTGACCTTCTGAGTCCTACCTGGTGTTCTAGGCTGAGAGGTCCAGAAGTCTCTAATAGTACTGATGATTCAGAGGTTCCCCTACACACTGATGTTGGGTCTAGCTGAGACTGGGGCGAGGGCCTGGTTGGGGTTGGCATCCAGCCGAGGCTGGTGTCAGGGCTGCACTGGTGCATCCTGTCTTGGAATTATGTGCTAGACTCCCACCCTTGTTGCACAGACCTTTTCTGCTGACCATCCAGGTCCTCTTTGGTGTCTCTAGGCTGAAAGGTCCGGAAGCCACCAGCACTACGGCTAATTCAGAGACTGAGCTGGGTCCAGGGCCGGGGCTGGGTCTGGGTCTGTGTGATCCGCACTGGGACTGCATGCTAGTGTCACAGACCTTTTCTATTGACCTTCTAAATTCTTTTCAGCTGGAAAATATTCTAGTCCATCTTTTGGAATATTGTGATGCTCTAACATTTCTTTAGAGTCATTATTTAAAGGAGTGTGGAGTGGTTTGGGAGAGAGGTGGGGCAAGTTCCTACCTTTACTCCACCATCTTAGCTCTGGATTACATCAGTTTTTCTTTTTTCTTTTTTTTTTTTGCTTTTTGCTGAGGCAATTGAGGTTAACTGACTTGCACAGGGTCACACAGCTAGGAAGTGTTAAGTGTCTGAGACCAGATTTGAACTCAGGTCCTCCTGACTTCAGGGCTGGTGCTCTAACCACTGCACCATCTAGCTGCTCCTACATCAGTTTTTCTTTAGAGGTGGAGAGCAGCTTAATTCATAGCTGATCCACATTATCATTCACTTAATCATTCACAGTTACTCTTCTTACAATATTGCTGTGACTGTATACAATGTTTTCTTACTGCTGCTTGATTCATTTTGTATTGTTTTATGCAAGTCTTTCCAGGTTATCCTGAAAGCATCCTGCTCATCATTTCTTATTGCACAACCATATGCCATAGCTTCTTCAGCCTTTGCCCTGTGATGGGACATCCCGTCATTTCTGATTCTTTGCTACCACAAAGAGAGCTGCTATAAATATTTTAGAACATTGAAGTGCTTTCCTCTTTTTCTTGATCCCCTTGGGGAACATCCAATTGTTTTGCTGGGTCAAAAGGTATGTAGAAGTTTTATAGCTCTTTGGGCATAATTCCAGATGGCTCTCCAAAATGATTGGATCAGTTCACAGTTCCACCAGCAGTATATTAGTGTCTCAGTCTTTTCACATCCTTCCAGTGTTTGTTGTTTCTCCCTTCTCTCATTTCAGTCAATCTGATAGGTGTGAGATGGTACCTCAGAGTTTTTTAATGTGCATTTCTCTAATCAATAGTGACTTAGAGCATTTTTCAGAGACTATAGTTAGCTTTGATTTCTTCTTTCAAAAAGTGCTTTTTCATAGCTGTTTGATCATTTATCCATTGGGGAATGACTCATATTCTTGTAAATTTGACAAAGTTTTCTATCTATTTGAGATGAGAAGCCTTTATCTGAGAAACTGGCTATAAAATTTCTCTTCCCCCAATTTTTCGGCTTTCCTTTTAATCTTGACAATGTTGTTTTTATTTGTAAGAAAACTTTAAAATTTAATATCATCCAAATGATTCATTTTACATCCCACAGTGCTCTCTATCCCTTGTTTATTCACACATTTTTCTTCTACCCATAAATTCGGTAGGTAATATGTTGCATATTTTTCCAATTTATTTATTATATCTCTAACATACATAGCTTTATGTATCCATTTTGACTTCATCTCGGTAAAATGGTATAAGAGATTGGCCTATATCTAGTTTCTGCCAGACTGCTTTCCAGTTTTCCCAGCAATTTTAAACCAAGTCATGAATTGATATACCCGAAGCTTAGATCTTTATGTTTATCAAACACAAGGTTACTATAATAATTTATGACTGTGTATTGTATATCTAATCTATTTTACCCTTCCACG
Source organism: Myrmecobius fasciatus (assembly GCA_023553655.1). Lineage (NCBI taxonomy): Eukaryota > Metazoa > Chordata > Mammalia > Dasyuromorphia > Myrmecobiidae > Myrmecobius > Myrmecobius fasciatus. The sequence goes on along the minus strand of JAJPUD010000298.1, from coordinate 337,487 downwards.
ACTCTATTTCTCAGCCAGTACAAGATTGTAATTAAACTTATTATATAGTTTAAAGTTTGATACTTCCAGACCTCTTTAATTCCTTTGATATTATTGATTTTTTGTTCTTCCAAATGAATTTTGTTATTTTTTTCTCACTCAATAAAATAATTTTTGGTCTTTTAATTGGGACAACACTGAATAAGTAAATTAATAAATAAATAAATAATATATAAATATTATTATATATAATATATATATATAACTATATAATATATAGTTATAAGTACATAATAAATAAATAAGTAAAATAAGTACATTTGGGTAGAATTGTCATTTTTATTATATATCACCTAGGCCTACCCATAAACAATTAGTATTCCTCCAATTATTTAAATCTGATTTTACTTGCATTAAAAATGGTTCATAATTACATTTATGTAATTCTTGGATTTGTCTTGGCAGGAATACTCCCAGATATTTTATATTGTCTGGAGCAGCTAAGTGGAGCAATGTATAGAGTCCTGGACTTGGAAACAGGAAGACTCATCATCAGGAAGATTTTTACTAGCTGGGTGATCCTGGGAAAGCCTCGATTTCCTCATCTGTAAAATGAGTCGGAGAAGGTATCTCTGCCAAGAAAATCCCAAATAGGTCACAAAGAGTCGAGAGGACTAAACCAAATGAACGACCACAAAATTTTATATTATCTACAGTTATTTTAAATGATTCAATTTAAGTTCACTCACCAATTTTCTATCCACACGAACCTAACTTCAGTTCCTCAGTCCTCCCAGCCTTGAGAGGAACAGATTCCCAAATCATTAAGCATCTTTATTAAAAAACAACAGTAAAACGCATCCAGATCAGGGAGACCAGTTAAGAAGAGGCTATTAAACAATCATTCTTTTCTCTTTCCTTCCCTTCCCCATGATGAAAAAAAAAAAAAAGAAAAAGAAAAAGAAACACATAACAAATAATCAGTCAAGATGGAATTGGTGGTTTTCCTTTGTTATGCTTATTTGTCACAAGTTTCTTTTTCTTCTTTTTGGGGGTAGGAGAGAAAATAAGCACTTGATAATTGAAAAATTAATCTTAAATAGCAGCAGCTATTTTAATAGTTGGGGCAAGACACCAGTGGTCTTGAATTAGGGTGGGAGGCTTGTAGGTGAGAAAGGGGGGCAGATCCCTGTAAAGGGGGACCGTAGAAGTGTGGTCCAGTAACTGGCTGTACTAGGCAACTCTGAGATGTGACAATATGGGGTTAAGGGCATGAAGAGTTTTTGATTTGGGGGAGACCTATTCAGAAGGGAAAGAGTTTGGGAAATTTAGAAACAATATACCGCATGAAAGGTAATTCTAGTTTAAAAAATGAATTTTCTATCTCTGGCGAGTGGCTCTCTAGCCACTGCCCCGTTCTAGGCTTGGCTGAGCACCCAGCACCCTCATCCCCACTTTTCTAGATGTTGTTGGGTGGCTGCAGGCTTCGAAGCAGGAATAGCCGGCTCTTCTTTGGCCCATTAGTCCGGCCTGACCAGTCAGGCCCTCTTTCTCTGGTTGTGAGAAAGTGGGAGAGGAGTCTGGAGGAAGGATACCCTGGAATGAGATCTCTGCATTTGGAGCCTAATTCATTCAACCTCCTCAGTTTACTGGGCTTCAAGAGAGGAAATGACTTTTTCAGGGTCATTCAGGTGCTAATGTTTAGGGTCTGGATTAACGAAGAGAAAGTCACAGATCTAAGATCAAGCATCCATGAAGCACCTACTATGTGCCAGGCAATGGGTTGAACTGGGAGGATATAAAGAAATTTCAAAGTGCTAGTCTTGAAGTGGGGCAGGGGATCCAGAAAGGGGCTTGGATGCTTACTGAGCCAGTCCCTCATCCCTAAAATGGGAACCAGAATCCTTCTTCCACACACCTCACTGGGCAGTCAGGTGGAGGAAAGGGCTCTGAAACCTGAAAGGGCTCCCTATGTAAGCCCAGAGATTATGGCTCCCTCCCCTTTGGGGGTGCCGATCTCCTCCAAGCCCCAAGGAAGGCAGACAGGACCCAGACACTGACTCCTGTGGCCTCAGCTGCTCCTGGCCAGCTAGAGCATCCTCTGCCCCCAGGATAGACTTTGGGCTTTGGGGCTGAGAATCTGGGCTGTGAGCAGCTTTCAGGGCCCGCCCTCCATCCCAGGCTGGCAGCTCCTCAGCTCAGGAGGGTCCCTTTCTTTGGAGGGAAGCCTGGCTGACTTAGTGGTCAGAGAGTCAGGAGCCTCAGCTTGGACTTGTGATTGCCCCAATGACTGACTGACTGACTGACTGACTGGCTACGTGATCTGGGTTTTTCAACTCTGGTTTTCTCTCTTTTCTCTTTATAAAAAGGGAGAGTTTGAATGATGAAGCACTGGCCTTCCTGGTCCCCACTGGCTGGTGGCCAAGTGCGACACCTTTCACCCCTCCCTTGAGTCCTCCCGGACCTTTGCAAGCTCCAGTCCCCAAGCATCTGTGGGGTTCCTTGCACCCCACTTCCATTTAACTACTAACATCTGGATTCGATTTTTCTAGTTTTCTATTTTTTTTTTTTTGCTGAGGCAATTGGGGTTAAGTGACTCGCCCAGGGTCACACAGCTAGGTGGTGTTAAGTGTCTGAGGTCAGATTTGAACTCAGGTCCTCCTGACTTCAAGGCTGGTGCTCTATCCACTACACCAACTAGCTGCCCCCTGGATTCGATTTTTACAAAGAAATTGCTTCAAAGGCACGAAGCCAATATATAAGCAGCTTAGCTGGGTCCCTGGAGAGTCCAGCCTGGGTCCCAAGGCCAATCCCTGCCCCCTTCAGGCTTGGATCGCAGGCACCCTGTATTTTCTGGGCTTTTTTGCTGGCCTAATGGCACCCAGGACACCTCTGCCACCTAAAAGTGAGAAAGATGAGACAGGGACAGAACAGGGACAAAGAGGGACGCAGGAGCTACATGGCTCAGAGCTGGGGTAACAGAGGGAGTGGGTACACTGCTCCCCTCCCCCCCTTCAGGTTATGGCACCCATGCTGTGGGTGAGCTGGGATCTCTACCTTCTTGACAGAGCAGAAAAGAGAGACTGTCTTGGTCTGGGCAGTTGTAAAGACTTAGATGATCAAAGAACGCTCTACTATGTTCTAAGTTCCCTCCCAGCCCTGACATCCCCTGTTCTAAGTCCCCTCCCAGCTCTGCCATCCCGTGTTCTAAGGCCCCCCCCAGCTCTGCTATCCCCTGTTCTAAGCTCCCTCCCAGCCCTGACATCCCCTGTTCTAAGCTCCCTCCCAGCCCTCACATCCCCTGTTCTAAGTCCCCTCCCAGCCCTGACCTCCTCTGTTCTAAGCTCCCTCCCAGCCCTGACCTCCCCTGTTCTAAGTCCCCTCCCAGCCCTGACATTCTCTGTTCTAAGCCCCCTCCCAGCCCTGACCTCCCCTGTTCTAAGCTCCCTCCCAGCCCTGACATTCTCTGTTCTAAGACTCCTCCCAGCCCTGACCTCCCCTGTTCTAAGCTCCCTCCCAGCCCTGACATTCTCTGTTCTAAGCCCCCTCCCAGCCCTGACCTCCCCTGTTCTAAGTCCCCTCCCAGCCCTGACATTCTCTGTTCTAAGCCCCCTCCCAGCCCTGACATCCCCTGTTCTCAGGCCCCTCCCAGCTCTGACATCATCCCTTGAAGGTTCCTACTTGCCCTAACTGACTAACCCCATCCCATTCCCAGTTCCATGAAGCCATCCAGGCTAGGGCCAAATCCCTCCTTCTCTAGCATTCTAGGCCCCACCCTGGGCTATTCCTGGAGAAAGATTTAGGGTCCAGAACCCCAGTTAGACCCAGAAAATGGCAGGAAGAAGCTTAGGGGGTAGAACATAGAGCACCAGAATGGGGAAGGGTCTCAGAAGAGGGGATGTCAGGGTTGGGAGGGGCCTTAGAACAGGTCATCTCTTCCAAAGTCCTTCCTTATTTTATTTTACAAATGAAGAAACTGAGGTAAAGTGACTTGCCCATGTGACACAGGCGATTGTGGTGGGAAGGGAGCCCAGATTTCAGACTCCAGGGGCAGTGGTCCTGCCCCTCCCCCACAGTTCTGGGACTCTTCTCCCCAGGGTCTTCCCTCAGGCCCCCCCATGCTGTCAGGAGTGATGGGTGCTGGGAGGGGGGCTCACAGGGTGGGGACAGAGCCACGTCGGTGTACCTGGCTCGCTGTGCGTCGGGGGGGGGGCTATTTCTTTGTCCTCCCCCACCCCAAGGTGTAGGGGCCGGGGCTGTGGCTGAGGATCCTTGGGCCACTGAGGGGGGGGCGGGACCTGTAAACTGTGTACTTGATTTTCTATTAGAAGCTGTTTATTGATCCTTTCATTTCCCAGGGTAAATGATTCTGTCAGAGAAAGCAAGGCAGGCCCAGAGGCCGGGCCGCAGATCTCCCCCGCCCCCGGGGGCCCGGAGCTCCGGGGGCAGCAGCCTGAGCGGGGGCTCTGAGCCCAGACCATGGGAGCCTGGGGCCTAAAGCTCTCTCACCCCGAGCCTGGAGGCCGGAGCTCAGGCTCATGGCTCCTTTTCCTGAGGCAAAATGTTCTTTCTGGGAAGGCCGGCCTCATTCTCTGGGCCCGTCCACCCGCAGTTAACAAGCACTTAGTAAGTGTCTACTGTATTCCAAGCGCTGCGCAAGGAGTGCCTGCCCTCAAGGAGACTGCCTTGTATTGGGGGAGATAACATACAAATGGGACAAGAGAGACAGGCAGAGGGGAGGGAGGGAAGGAGAGAGAGAGAGAGACAGAGACAGAGACAGAGACAGAGAGACAGAGAGACAGGCAGAGGGGAGGGAGGGAAGGAGAGAGAGAGAGACAGAGAGGGAGGGAGGGAGAGGGAGTGAGAGAGAGAAGAGACAGGAGAGAGAGACAGAGAGAGAGAGAGAGGGAGAGAGAGGGAGAGGGAGAGAGAGGGAGAAAGAGACAGAGACAGAGAGAGACAGAAAGACAGAGAGAGACAGAGAGTGAGAGAGAGGCAGAGAGATAGAGAATCGGACACAGAGAGACACAGAGAGAGAGAGACAGAGAGAGAGAGAGAGAGAGAAAAGGAGAGACAGAAAGAAATAGAAAGAGAGAGAGAGCGTGAGATAGAGACAGAGCAAGAGAGAGACAGAGACAGACAGAAAGACAGAGACAGATACACACACAGAGATGAGACAGAGAGACAAAGAAAGACAGACACAGAGACAGACAGAGTGGAAGCTGATGGTGCAGTGGATAGAACACCAGGGAAGTCTTGAATTCAAAAAGACAATTTCTAGCTGTGTAACCCTGGGCAAGTGACTTAGCCTCTGTTTCACTCAATCAATAAACACTTATTAAGCACCTACTATGTGCCAGACACCATGCTAGGCACTGGGTGTACAAATTGCTGTTTCTTCAGGGGGATAATTAGAGCGCCTGCCTCCAAGTGTTGTGAAGGTCAAATGAGATGATGTTTGCAGAGCCCTTCTCACAGCACCTGGCACATAGTTGGCGCTACATAAATGTTTATTCTCTTCCCTTATTCATATATGTATATATATTCATACATACATTCACACACATGTACAAAGACACAAAAAACATCCCCCACATGTAGATGTGCATTATATAGCTGGACATCTGCATATATGAATATCTCTCGACATCAATATTTCCATAAATCTATATGAATATGTATGAAATAGACATTTATAGAATACATGTACCTATCTCTCTCTCTCTCTGTCTCTCTGTTTCTGTCTCTGTCTCTGTCTCTCTTTCTGTCTCTGTCTGTCTCTCTTTCTCTCTCTGTCTCTTTCTCTGTCTCTGTTTCTCTCTGTCTGTCTCTTTCTATCTCTGTCTCTGTCTGTCTCTCTCTCTGTCTCTGTCTCTCTTTCTCTCTCTGTCTCTGTCTCTCTGTCTCCCTCTGTCTCTCTGTCTCTGTCTCTCTTTCTCCCTCTGTCTCTGTCTCTCTCTGTCTGTCTCTCTGTCTGTCTGTCTCTCTCTGTCTCTCTCCCTCTGTCTCTGTCTCTGTCTCTCTCTGTTTCTCTGTCTCTCTCTCTCTGTCTCTGTCTCTCTGTCTCTCTTTCTGTCTCTGTCTCTGTCTCTCTCTAAAGTGTAGGTGGGAGGAAGGGGCATGGGATGCATTCTGACCCAGGCTCCCGACTCCAGATTCAGGGCCCTTCCCATCGCGCTCCCTTGGGAGCTGCCGGGAGCCCGCGAGGGCACGTGCTCCATTGGCAACCCCTCCGGAGCCCCTGCCCATGTCCCCGCTCTGATGAGCTGTCAGAGGAAGATGTCTGTGGAAGACAGCAAGTGTAAACAAGCCGCTTAATTTTTTTTTAAGAGCTTGGCTCAGAAATCTAAACATATGTGACACACCAGTGTAAATGTCAGCCTGACGAGAGCATCCAGGATCTCCCGAGGCTGGCAGCCCTCAGCCGGGACGGCTGCAGACGTGCCCAGAAACCGTACCAGACCCTCTCCCAGCTTTAACGAGGCACATGCTGACACCCATATTCTAGGTGAGTGGGCGGCTTATTGGGAGACGGAGTCCTTGGGCAGAGGTGACCAGATCCCAAATTTGTTTTTGTGGGTTGATTTGAAAAAAAAAAAAAAAGAATAATCTCTAACATTTATGTAGCTCCTACTGTATGCCAGGCACTCTACTAAACACTTTACAAATATGATCTCTCAACAACCCTGGGAGGGAGGTGCTGTTATTTTTATATTTTACAAATAAGGAAACTGAGGCAACAGAGGTGGATTTGCCTTACGCTGCTAGTGTCTGAAATTGGATTTGATCTCTTTATGGAATCTATATGATTCCGGGCCTGGTACTCTAAAGTAGAACAAAATAGAACAATAGCATTAGAGAGCATTCAGGGGGTACCATAGGGCACTGAGCAACAGGACCGGTGTCAGGAAGACTCATTATCCTGAGTTCAAATCCAGCCTCAGATACTCACTAGCTGTGTGACCCTGGGCAAGTCACCTAATCCTGTTTGCTTAGCTTCCTTCCTTGCCGTCTGTCCTTTGTTCTTAAAGAGAACTCTGGTATCCTGTCAGGTGATGTCATGATATGCAAGTGAATTGGATTTAGTGAGGGAGGGCTGGGCAGTCACCAGCCTCACACTCTCTTCTGGAGCCAGTTGAGTCCAAGAGCAAGACATCTCCAATGCTAAGGTGGCCCTGATGCATTGGGAGACCTTGGTCTTTTTAAGCCAAGGTCTTTCCCAGTCCCAGTTAGACTAAGGCAACACCCATTCAGTGACTGTTGACGCTGTTCAGCCATTTCAGTCATATCTGATTCTTTGTGACCCTATTTGGGGTTTTCTCGGCAGAGATATTGGAATGGTTCACCGTTTTCTTCTCCAGCTCATTTTACAGACGAGGGAACGGAAGCAAATAGAGTTAAAATGACTTGCCGAAGGTCACATGGTTAGTAAGTATCTGAGGCTGAATTTAAACTCAGGTCTTCCTAACTTCAGGCCAGGGTCTCTATCTACCACAGCGCCACCTAGCTGTTCCAACATAGAGTAGATAGAAAGGAAAAGGAACCTCAACAATTAAAACAATAAGGAGAATCCTCCCATCCTTTCCCAGGGGCCCAGGTTGGATACAGTCCACTTTTTGTGCCTTCAACTCAATTCTATGAACTTTCATTAGGGCCCCACAAGGTTGCCAGGGACTGGACTGAGAGCCGGGAATTTGCATTCATATAAGTAGAAGTAAATCCCTTTTATAGAAATATAAATAAATAATTATAAGTAAAAACCAAATAAATATAAGTAAAAAATAAGTACATCTTGCACAAAGAGCTTGTAATCTAATGGGGGATGACCATAACTACATAAAAGATGATAAAAGGGAGTGGAAGGTGGAGTGATATTGATGCTGCAAGCTGGGAAGTCACCCAGGAGGTTCTGAGGAGCCTTGCTAGAGAGTGGCCCTGGGGGGAGGTCCCTGCTTTCCCTCAGTCTTTGCTCTCCCATTCCTTCCTATCCACAGTAGGTCCATCTGCATGGAGCTGAGATTTAAGATGATGAGCTTCTACAATGGAGAGTTGTCTTCATGGGCACCCTAAATCTGGCCCTTTTGGCTACTGTTTCCACCCTACCCAATTAAAAAAATGCTTTGTGTTTACTCTGTGAATTTTTTTGTGTTTACTTTTTGAGATCCCCACTGGTCTTTCTGGCAGAAAGTAGGCTCTTTGAGGGCAGAAACTTTCCATCATCGGGCAGGCCCTCAAATAAATCTTGCATTGGGTCGAATTGGATGTACTACTCTCGAGATTTTTATCCAAATCATGGATACAAATATCAAATCATTCAAGACCAAGGGCAGATCTTTGGGAACCTCTTTTACATTTCCTTACTTGCTGGTCATTGGCCCATATAGACAGTCTTGGGGTCTATTCAATCAAGTGGTTCCAAATCCCCCTAACTGTGCTATCATGCAGTGTTCAGAGCACTGGGTTTGTAGAGGGGTCCTTGATTCAGAGCTTAGCTCTGCTCCCTGTGTAACTTTGGGCAAATTAGTAAACCTGTCTGGACCTCAGTTTCTCCATCTGTAAAATAAGGGTTTGATAAGAATTGGATGAGCTCAGAGATCTTTTATCTCTAAATCTATGATCCTTTAAAGCCTGTGGGCCCTTGGTGGAGTATATTTGTGTGAGTGTGACTGTGTGTGTGTGTGTGTGTGTGTGTGTGTAATACTTGTCCATCTTAGAGGAAGGTCACACATCATAAGGAACAATGGATTTGTAGACAGACTTTCGGAGGTGACATTTAGTCCTGTCATATAGGTTTAGATTTATGTGTTGAATTCTTAACAAAAAATAAAAAAATAGAATTGTTCAAGACGACTGTTCTTCACTGACACCCTCCTGTGACGCTTCCTCAGAGCTCAGAGGTGGGCATTGGTTTCCAGAGGCAATGTGATCAGATTTAGATCGAGCCCAGTTGTGTGACCCTGGCAAATTACTTTACCACTGTCTGCCTCAAACATGGGGGTCAGAATAGCATCCACCTTGACGTTATTGTGAGTGGCGAATGAGATAGTCATTGTAAAGTGCTCAGCACAGCATCTGGCACACAGTAGGCATTTAGAAAGTCCTTCCCTCCTTCTTTCCTCTCTCCCTCCCTCCCTTCCTCTCTCCCTCTCTCCCTCTTTCCCTCCCTCCTTCCCTCCCTCCATTCCTTCCTTCCTTTCTTCCTTCCTGCTTTCCTGCTTTCCTTCTTCTTTCCTTCCTTCATTCATTCCTTCGTTTCTTCATTCGTTCATTTGTTCATTCGTTCGTTCGTTCGTTCCTTCCTTCCTCCCTTCTTCCTTCCCTTCCTTCCTTCCTTCCTTCCTTCCTTCCTTCCTTCCTTCCTTCCTTCTTCTGTGAGTCTAACCCAAATATACAAAATGTAGATATTTATTTATTTATTTATTTCCATTTTGTCTTGTGGAGACTGCTTTATTTCCTGATTGAAGTTGTGATTTTGCTACTTACAGTAGTCTGTGGGACTTTGAATCAACTGCTTAATCTCTGGGCCTCCGTTTCCTCAGCTGTAAAATGAGAGAACTGGACTAGATGTCCTTGAAGGCTCTTTCTAGCTCTAAGTCTATGATCCAATCAAACCCACAATCTTCTGGCATAGGGATGACCTCTCAAAAAGGGTCTTAAAGGGCCCCACCTCTGGGCTCACGTGGATCAGGTTCAATCCTGGGAGAACCCAGTTCCAAAGACGGAGACTCTGCTCTCTGGCTCATTACGTGCCCACTCCAGATGAGAACCCTGGGACAATCTTTAGAATAAATCTTAATTTTTCTCTAATCTAGTGTCTCCCCAGAAGGGAGATCCCTTGTTAATGGGGGCTTTAGAGGCCAGATCCAGTGGCCCCTTCTCCAACCTCATTCTCCCCAGCCTGCAATGCTGTCCAACACCCTCATCTTCATAATCTTCTCCTCTCTCCTGGTTCTCCTCTTCCCTCTCCGACTGCTCCTTCTCTGCCTTTTTGTTGGATCCTGCTCCAGATTGCGCCCTCTCACTATAGTTGTCCCTCAATAATCTGTCTTGGGCCCTCTCTACCTCACTGGGTGATCTTCTAGGCTCCCTCTTTATACTGATCACCCAAATCTTCATCTCCTGCCCTCTCTGATACTGAAGCCCCTGTCCCAGTCAATGGCTTCTGGGAGGAGCTATAGCTGGAAAATTCACCCCATCCTTCTGCTTTCTCACCGGAGGGTCCCGTCCTCCAACAAGACGTTCTTCTCTTGGCTCCAGGCAGTCTCTCCAGCTTTCCCCCAAACCTGGACCGCTCTCCTGTGCTTCTCTTACTGCCCTCCTGGCTTCCCTTAAAACCCAGCCAAAATCCCACCTCCTACAGGAAGCCTTCGCTAGCCCCTCTTAATTCAGCTGCCTTCTCTCTGTTAATTATTTCCTGGATAGCTCACATACAGCTTGTTGGTGTATATTTCTTGTCTCCCCCATTTAGGCTGCAAACCCTTTGAGGGTGGGGATTATCTTTTCCCTCTTTCTATATCCCCAGCACAGTGTCTGGCACATCGGCGATATGGACTAATCCAGCGAGGCGCTCAATGTTCAAAGGAGATCAGGTAGAGGACAGCTATTTATTTTCCCCCACCAAAAAAGAAATGCTCAAGAGTCAAGGACTCCCAAACCCACATTGATAAATATTAAAATATTATGCAAATCCCAAAGCATGCACAAGCATTTCACCTACAATTGTCTCTGCACCTTTCAAGGAACCCTATGTTTTCCCAGTTTTTCTCAGCCTGGGTGGTTCCTTCTGTTCTTGCTCATCATCTCCTCCCCTGACCAAGGAAATCAGGAACTCCTGAACTTGGGAGGCTGCCGCCATCTTGAAAAGTCCATCTGAACTGATTGTTGTTTGATGGATTGCCATCAGGGAAAGGACCCCAAGTGGAAGAGGCTGCTAAGGTTTGGCTTTCCTAGGCAGCAATGCTCTGTTGGGTAAGTAGCCATCTTAGATGGGGGAAGGGGAGGGAGAAAATGGGAGGGGGAGGGGGAAGAAGATGGGAGGGGGAGGGAGGATGCTTTCTCCTCTCATTCCCTGAGAGTCCAAGGGAATGGATTTGAGAAGAAAAGCAAGTGAATGAGGATCCCTCTCAGGATGGAGTCACTCCCATTGGTGAGCAGCTCTGGGACCATTCCCTGTTGCCAGTTTCAGGACAAGCCAATGGTGCACATGGAGACCACCGAGGGGACCCTGAAGGTACACTTTCTTTATCAGGGCCAGGGTGAAAGAGACCTTTCCCATAAATACTCTGTGGAATGGTCACTTATAAGCCTATGGTCATCCATCTCTCTCTCCATCATGTCCAGGAAGATCCTGTAAGTGACCTTGTCAAGTGACCCTAAGAACAGAGAAGCCAGACTTCCCTTCTTACCCCACCCTGGGGTGATATCAGGGTCTCCCTTTAGCCTGTGGTGAAGCTCTGGGGCCCTCAGAAATAGCTCTGGGATGCATAAAATAATATAGGGATGACCCCAATCCCTTCTGTTTTCCCTCAATGTTATCAATTTCCATTTTTATTTTAAGCATTTACCAAGCACCTACCTGGGGATAAAAAGACAAAGTGAAAATGTCACCTTCATTTTCTTGGAGAAAAGAACCTATACCTACTTAAGTTAGAATAAAGTATAGACTGAGTACAAAATGGGAGAGTTAGATAGGGCAATGAATAGAGGGCTGGGATTGGAGTCAGGAAGACTTCCTGAGTTCAAATCTGGACTCAGACACTTAGTAGCTGTGAGATATTGGGCAATTATGCTCAGTATCATACTTTCTGCCTCAGTTTCCCCATCTGTAAAATGAACCGCTCCATTATCTCTTCCAAGAAAATCCCAAATAGGGTCACAGAGAATCAGATATGACTGAACGAGCACCACAAAGCACAAAGTGTTCAGGTGGGAGGATTACACCCCACTAGCTAGTGTCGGAGGAAGCATCTGGCACTGACCAAGACCTTTGCTCACCACATTTCAGGAAGTGAGTAGTTGGAGGATAATCATTCATATTTCATAGAAGAGGAAACAGGGGAGGGATAGTCAGTAGCAGGCTCAGGATTTAAGCTCAGACCCCCACTTGGGGGAGTTCTTTTCCTCATTCAGGGCTTTCTCTTCTCTGGAGCCCTGTCATCCAACGAAGTTCTCTTGCTTCCCCCATCAGAAGATCTGGGTCCAAGTTTGTTATGGACTCCAGGAAGGCAGAATCAGCTGGCCCCAAGACCTTTCTATTCTCCCTGCTTGTGCTGGGAACCAGGGATCCCTGAAAAGGGAGAACGGAGAAATTCTTCTTCATAAAAGGCCTTGAATCAATGATCAAGGACAATATTAATTCCATCCTGACACATTTTGAGTAGAGTCAAGCAATATAAGGGAGAAATTTGATTTATTTCTTTGGGAGTGGGCGCAAGTTATAAAAATGGTAATTTTTTCCAAGAGATTCAATTATGGTATATTCATTGTTATCCCTTGGTAATCACTAGAATGGTTTTTAAAGACCAGTTGCCAGAGGATTGGGAGCAAAGTGGCAGCAGGAGGGACCAAGGGATGCTACAGATGCCCCACACCCTATCTGTGTGGGAAAGAAATGTTTCCCGGAAACTTCAGGTTGGCAAATGGTGGTACCTTTGGCCTTGATCCTTTTAGGCGATTTAAATGACACTTATTAAATACCTACTGTATGAGAGCCCTGCAGTGGATCCTTGGGGGGGGTGGGGAAACAGAATCCTTTCTCTCATGGAGCTCCTGGTCTAATAGGGGATAAGACATTTATGCAGATCTCTCACTCTATAGGATGACCCCAAAATCTTAGCTTTAAAGCTTCAGTAGTATAAAATGACCATAAGACTTTTGGGACACTCTGTGCATGTGTGTATATGTATGTGTAAGACAGTTAGCATCTATACAGTCTTCAGGTTGGCAAAACACTTAATTGTCCCATTTGATCTCCTGGGAGACAGGTACTATTGTGATCCCTATTTTACAAATGGAGAATCTGAGACAGATGGGGGGATCTTAGACCTAGTGCAGGATCTTAGGGGTAGTAAGAGGACTTTATCCACTGCAGCGCCACCTAGCTGTCAACAAGAATTGTTTTTTTTTTTTTTAGAAGCTAAGGGAAATGATCACTGTCTTTTTACATTTAGCCCCACAGGGCAGAAGGGTGTTGGCCCCACAGGGCAGAACCAGGAGCTGTGGGGGGAAGGAGCAAAGAGGCCCACTGGTCCTGGATGTTGGGAAAGGCTTTTCTGCAGGAAGGGTTGTCCCAGAAAAGGATAGACTGCCTCCCCCCCCCCCAATTCTCTCACTCCCTTCTCTATCATCACTTTTCATCAACATGGGAAATTTCAGCTGCCCAATTTCAGGATCTTAACTAAGATCCAACAGAAAGTGCATGCAGGAGGCCATGACAGTGGAAGGCCTTGGTGACCTGTCCTTGTCCTCCTGACAAGCCATTTGGGATCCCTCCTCCCCACTGACTGACTGGCTTATAGGACAGAGAGTATCTTTTCTGGAAGGAGTCTTAGAATGGAGAATGCTAATCCTGAAAAAGACTTTTGCACCTAAAATGGGATAGCCCCGAAAGGGCCCTGAAGAGGATATAATCCAAGCCCCCCATTTTACGGATGGAGAGATGGAGAAAGAACAGGAGGTGCCCGAGTCCCCCGCTACCTCCAGACTCTCTGATTCCCAGCTCAATCCTCTTGGCTCTGTCCTGAGCTGGCCTAAACTGTTTATCTGTTGGTTTCTTGGAGATGCTTGGAGTGGAGCTGATTGGATCTGCCCTGATTATTTCTGGGACCAGATGTAATGGCTCCACATAAAGTCCCTGAGATTAATCAAGAATATGAGGAAACCAGCACCTGATGATTGGAAAACGGGCTTTATGGCCCATGGGCTGAAATTGAACTTGCATCTGATACACGTTTTTAAAATAGAATTTTTTTAAAAATAGATTGCCTACAATTTATGTTTGGCACTAATTGTGCTATCAGTGGGTAATTCATTGGAAGCCATGTTTCCCTCTTTACCCCAGCAGACTTGGCTTTTCAAAACTGTCTGCATCTGAGCGGCGGCTGAGGGGTCTGAGCCAGAGGTCGCAGATGTCAGGGTTAATGTCCAGGGCGGTCCCCAGTGGAGGGGTTCCATTGTAGTGTGACTCAGACTAGCTGGCCAGAGCACTCCTTGCCAGCTCTAAGCTTCTGGACCGCCCCAGGAACTGCTCATCCCGCTTTCTCAGGAGGAGGGACTGATACAAAGCCCCCTTGTCTGCAGACCCCTAAGAAGTGTGGCCACCACCAGGGCCTGCTTCCCATTCTCAGACAGTCCTTACCCCCAAGTCGTTTCCTTCGATCTGCTTGTAGTAAATACTCTCCCACGCCTGCCTCTTTCCAATAATTGAACTTATTTATTCTTAACTAAGATTAAATGCTCCTCAGGAGGCCAAGAGCCATAGAATCTCTTTCAGGAGTCAGGACAAATCTCTCTCTCAATATGGCTCTGCTACTGACCTTTGTCTGAGTCTCTGTTTCTCGATCTGTAAAGTGGGAATAATGGGTCCTACAGTCCCAACCTCACGGGGTTGGTTGGGTTTTTCCCAGGGCAAGCATTTTATAAATCTGGAAGCCCCAGAAAAATGGGACTTATTGATATGATTATCTCATGCACTGTTGTTAATATGATTACCCTCAAACCAGAATGTATCTGGGATCTCATGGGGGCCCGTCCAGTGAATGGGATCTGGAATCAGGAAGAAATCCATCAATGGATCAACTAGCATTTCTTAGACACCCCTTCTGTGTAAAGTCTAGGCAGTGGGAGATCACAGGGAGAGCAGGGATAAATGATCCCTGCTCTCAGGCAGCTTCCTGTGAGCCATCCACCTCTCTGCCTTCCTTGGGGGTCTTGTTCACACCTGCTTGGCATTTAGAAGCTCCTCCCAACCTGACCTCTACCTCCAGTCTCCTTACACACCTCTCTCCTGTCTCTACCATCCAGATGTAGTGTTTCCAGATATATTATCCCTGTCTCCCTTAATATCCCATCTCCGTACCTTTGCCTATGCTGTCCCTCCCGCCAGGAACACATTTCCTCTTCACCTCTGACTCACAGAGCACCCCTTTTCCTAAGGATGGATGCTGTTTTGTCTTCTACATTGATCCCTCCTCCCCAAGCCCTCCCCAACTGCTAATGCCTTTCCCCTCAAAGCTTCCCTCTATTGATTTTGTCCTGAATAGACCTGCGTGTGTCTGGAGCTCGAGTGCCTGAGAACAGAGATCTTGCTTTTGCCTTTGTTTGGTATACATTAAGTGTTAAATAAATGCTCATTACAAACGAGCGATAGAAAAGAGTGACAGAAAATTGGAACCGAAGAGGACACGGCTGGTTGGGCATTAGGAGAACTGAACTGGGATGTCAGCTCTGATGCTTCTTAGTTATTTAATGTCGGGTAAGATCTTTCCCTTTTCTGGCCTCAGTTTTTTTCTCTGTAAAATTAAGGGCATCAGATTAAGCCATCTCCTAGGGGTCCCTTCCTGCTTGAAACCTGATTTTATTTATTTTTTAAATTTCCTCTGGTGTCCAGGACTGTTCCTGACCGGCCCAGTCAGGCTGTACATGGGCAGCAGACATCTGCTGCTTCCTGTGGCCTGGGTGGTTTGCAAGCACCTGCTGGGGCTGGTGAAGAAGGTGGCCCCATCTGGCCTCTTAAGTGTGAACATGACCTTTGCTCGGACCACCGGAAGCCTGGACCCCGATCCACCAGCTGCAGAACCCCAGGTTCCGGAAGGGTCTCAGGACTAAGTCGTCCTCTGGGCAGAAGTAGGTCACTGGAAGCTCCGAGCCTCCGGCCCCCTTTCCTTGGCCAGGATCCCCTTGGCAGATGTTGGGGAGGGGAGCGGGGACTTGGCAAGCAAGGGCTGATTAAGGTACCACGGACTCTCACTGAAAAATCACATGGGCTCTGCTGCTGACAGCCTCCAATTTCTCTCCTCAAGCAGAAAGGCCCTGGCTCCCTCCCTTGCTTCCCAGTCAGGGAAACTCAGGTACTATTTTATCGGATGGGGGGCCGGGAAAACTGTCAAGGTCTGATGGGAAATTGGGCCACGTGTGAAGTGGCGGTCGGTTCAGCAGTCCCTGAGAGGGCAGCAAGGAGGATTTTGAGCTGGATAGGACCTGCGAGATCATCTGCCAGCATGGGAAAGGAGCATAACCAGCCCACTAAGAAGGCCATCCCCCCTCTGGTCCAAGACGTCTCAGGAGGGGGATCCCATCCACTCTGGAGGCAGCCCCTTCCATTAGACTTGGGGCAGTATACCTTGCTAGGAAGCTTAAGCAGGACATGAACACTCATTGAGCATCTAGTCAGTGCTCTAGTGGAGAGACCCCCCCTTCAAAGGCAAGAAAACCTGGGTTCGAGTTTCACTTCTGACATTTCCCAAGTCCCAGAGAAGGAGCTAGTCTGTCTTTCCTCACCTGGGAGTTCTGGGTATCAGTGACATCACAGTTCAGTCCCCAGCCTTGAATTTCCCATGTGCCAGGGAAGCAGGGTGTTGGAAATCAGGAAGCACCTACTATGCGTCAGGAAATCTGGCTCTTTGCAAGCTGCACTTTTGACTCCCGGTTCTGTCCTCGGGACCCAGGCAGACCAAGGCCCATCCCCACTCCCAATGGGATCCAGTCGCACCCTTGAACAGGACTCCCAGCTTTCCAGCCTTCTTTTCCCCAGGCTGGGGGCGTCCAGCTTCTGGGACTTGTCCTTGCCTGGTGTTGGCGCTTGTGCTGTTCTCATCCTGCTCTGATGACATTTGAATCGATGCTACTGGTTATAGCGCTCTCTTCCTCCAGAGGGTAGGGGGAAAGAGAGAGGAAGAGAGAGGGAGGGAGGGAAGAAGAGAGGGAGAGAGAGAGAGAGACAGAGAGACAGAGACAGAGACAAAAAGAGACAGAGATACATACACAAAGACAGAGAGACACACAGAGAGAGGGAGAGACAGAGACAGAGAGACAGAGATGGAGGGAAAGGGGAAGAGAAAGGAAGGAAGGAAGGGAGAGAAAGGGAAGGAGGGAGAGAGAGACAGAGACAGAGACAGAGACAAATCAACACACACATAGAAGTTCTTTAAGTCAGGAAGCCTTGAGTTCAAATCTCACCTGGCCATGTAAC
>JAJPUD010000298.1:293446-312563 GCA_023553655.1 Myrmecobius fasciatus | reverse complement strand
TAGATGCTTAATAAATGTTCATTGACTTACTGGATGATAACTTTTGCCTCTTTTCATAACCCCAGCACCTTAGCATAGTCCCTGACACATAGTAGGTGATTAATAAATGTTTATTGACTTACTGGTTGATAATAGCCTGGTTCCAGTGTAGCCCATTGGTTGAATTCTTGAGAATATTTTGAGGGATTTTTTTTAATAGTATGGAGATTATCTTCCATTACAATGTGAAAGATAGCAAGCTTCAGATGTATAACCTTAGCCACCAGGTTGTATCTCAGAGTACTTTTTTTGGGCAGCTAACAGTGATATATCGTACAGTTTCTGTCATTTCCTTAATTAATCTGCATTTATCATTAAGCCTAGTTCTTTCACGGTAAATTCTGTACTTTCTGGTGGCAATGTCCTGGCTTTAAATTTCTATCATAAATCCCTCCATTTTTTACAACAAATCTAAAAGAATCAGACATTTGCTTTTTTAATGACACCTTTTGAAAACTGAGTTTGTGTAGATCTTGCCCGTGGAGGGCCTTTTGATTCTCTTCTTGGATCTCTGCCATTTCATAGCTCCATCTAGAGGTAAACCACCATCAGTTATCTTTGACTAATCTAATGGTGTATATGTCTTGTCTCTGTCTATTTCTTCTCGGTGAAGTGATGGCTCCTTGTTCTATTTAAACATGTCAACTATCAGTTTTTTTCTTCCTTTGAAATGAGGATGTGTCAGAGCTGAGAGGGACTGCAGAGACTGTTTATTCTAACCCCCTCACTCTACACAGTAGAAAACTGAGCTAAAGATAAACTGAAGTGACTTGAAATCCCCATTAAATCAAAGATAAAAATATGAGACCCAAGTGAGCAGTTATCACTTAGAAGAGATCAGGGGAAGGAAGACTTCGGTTAGAGAAGTGACCGGTTCAGATCTGTGGCATTGAGATTCAAGACAACAGGGACTTGGGAGGATGGAAATTCTCAGCACGAGCTGGGTTTGGAACTAATCCAGACTTTCCTTGATTAGTGTCTACGAGAGCACACTGAAATATCTGTAGCTTTGTTCTGGAGCTTGGGATGGGGGACAGAAGGAAGAGTATTCGACTTTTCAAGGACCCATAGAAATATCTGGGGCCAATTTTCAGGGGGGAAAAGACTTTTTTTGGGGGATTGGCTACAGAGATGGAACTGTTGGCATCTTTGGAAAAAAAATCTGTGTCACTTTGTGACCATCTCTTTACTTCATCCACATTAAAGGGACTTGGATGACTCCATTGCAAAGCATGTTGTGAGATGGCTGTGGTAAAAAAAGAAGGCATCAGGGCTTTCTTCTCCCTCTGAGGGAGAATGGATCTTGGTCCTAAATCTTTGTCCATTTCCATTCTAGGTTTTGGGGAGAGGAGTTGGGAGCTGCAGGAAGCTGGGTGTTATATCTGGGCTACATTTTGCAGCAGGTTCATCTCTGGTGCTCTAAGGAAAAGAAATGGCCTCCTGGAGTGACCTTGGGGACCTCATTTTAGACTCAGGCCAGACTGACCTGGTAGCAAGGCTGATTTTAGGGATGAACTTAGAGAGAGCGATGCTATGTAGGAGTTGAACTAAGTTTTGAGCCTGCTGCCCTTGAGATCCAGAAAGTATAAGGGAGATTAGGTCCCCCAAGGTGCTAGAGGGGAGTGTTTGTAAGTTTGTTCTTGGTCTATCAAGTAAGTATTCATTTGCAAGTCGTCAAATGGAACTGGGGTGCTGGTCATAAGCTCTTAACGATGGTGAGGGGAGCACAGCTGGTGGAAGCATTAGCCAATGGCAGTTGAGAAAGAGACACCTTAACTTTTCAGGATACTCTAGAACCTTGAGGGAAATTATCGTCTATCTGCCTCCCAGAGCTCCCGGGGACTCTGGAGCCGATCGGAAAAGGTGATTATGAATTGTCTATTCATTCTTCACAATCTCTCCATAGCTCTTTCTCTCCATGTCCTCCCACCTTTCAAGTTGATAGGCTCCCAGCCTCTCTAGGAAGAAAGGTAATAATGGCTGAGCAAGTTGATGGGGTCTGCACACACGCCACACCCCCTTTACACTGGAAAAAGATGTGGCGATAATAAAGAGTCAGCCTGGCTTCGTGCCATACTAACCTGATTTCCTTTTTTTTGATAAGGTTACTAAGCTGCCAGGTCAGGGAAATCAAGTAGATACGCTTTGCCTGGATTTTAGCAAAATGTTTGATGAATTATTTCATGCTGCTCTTGCGGGAAGGATGAAGCAGTTGGGCACGGCACTTTGGGCAGAAATCCCTGATACAGGAGAGGCTAATGCTAGGGAGTCATGAGCTGCAGTGGGCTACTCAGATCAGGCTCTCAACTGGCAATAATATGGTAAGCTTTGGGGGGAATGTGGGTGCCAGGCTGCCTAAGGAAGTGGCAGGGTGGCTCAAACCAGCCCAGGTCAGCACTCCTACCAATCAGTAGTAGGATCAGGGCCACTTCCCATGAGTGAGAGAGATGGGGACTTTAAAAAGAAAAAGAAAGGATGAAGAGATATGGACCACATGAAATCTGAACTCACTAAATGGATGGACTAAAAGAGTAGCTGTTGACAGTTTGATGTCCATATGACAAGATGTCTCCAGAGGAATACCCCAGGATGCTGCCTCTTTTTTAATCAATCACTTAAATAAAGCCATAGATGGCAAATTTTGTATTTATACAAATATATTTATTTATACATTTTAATATTATATATTATATGGATGTATACATATTATACAAATATTGTAAATATTTGTATTTCTAGATGACCCAAAGTTGGGAGAGAGAGACAACTAACACACCTGCCTCAGAGCCACTGTTCCCAAAGGAAAAAAAAAAGGCCATATCCACCATCAGAAATGGATATGGTTTTTACTTACTGAAATGACATTGAGGAAGATGCATTACCATCTGCTTTGCCTCTGGAGTACTTAGGGAGCAGTGGACCTTTCTATCTGACTTGTAACCAGATGTGTCAGGATGTGGGCTCTTTGAGAGCAGGTGCTGTCTCATTTCTTCTATTTCTAATCCTAGTGTTTAGCACAGGGCGTTGCACATAGTAGGCAGATGCTCTCAAAAGTAATTATTTGATTGTTTAATTCCTCTCTGATTTTATAGTTCAAAAAATCATCTCAGCAGTACACTCCACTTTCTCTTCCTTTGCATCAATCTCAAAGGATCAAGTGATCATTCTTGCAAAAGAGAACCTCTCTATTTTAGGCACAATGGAAAGAGCACTGGACAGGAGTTAGAAAGAGTTGTATTCAAATCTAGCCTCAGACACTTATTAGCTGTGTGATTCTGGGCAGGTCCCTTAATTTCTGTTTACCTCAATTTCCTCAACTGTAAAATGGAGATAATGATAACACCTACTTCCCATGATTGTTGTGAGGACCAAATGAGATAATGTATTTTTAAGGCTTAGCACAGTTCATAGTTGCCACTTAAATGCTTCTCTCTCCCCCCCCCATCCCAATTTGTTCCCTTCATTCTGTTTCCTCACATCTCTCCTTCAGGAGCTAGTCCTTTCCGTCATTTCTCTCTCTTTGTCTAGTTTTCAACCTGTTCTTCAAAATACCCAGATCTCTCCCATAATCTCCCATCCTCAAATCAATAACCCCAAATGACCTTTACCCAAATGGCCTTCCCATACCCTCTAGTTAACATCCTATATCTGTCTCCTCCTTCACAAACTCCTAGAAAAAGATGTCTATACCTGCTATCTACATTTACTTATTCCTAGGCTCATAGCTCTAGAATTGAAAGGGCCTTAAAGGCCATGGAATCCAACCTCCTGTCTAGAATCATACTGCTAGGAAGTCTGAGGCAGAATCTGAAACCAGATCATCCTTATTCCAAGTCTAATGCCCTATCCCTACTGTATATTCCACTGCCTCTCACTTCTTATTTGCTTCTCCATACCTAGCAGTATAGTTTCTAACCCTACTCCTGATCTAAAAAAGTGCTCTGAGCAAGGTCACCAATGATGTCTTTTTAAAAATAGATTTTTATCGATATCTTTTGCTTTTTCATTACCTAGAGTTTCTCCTGTATCCTTCCTCTTCTCCTCCTCCTAGAAAGCCAGCTCTTATAACAAAGATATTTCTACCAGGCTGTGTATGGTATATCAAATATAGGGCTCTTATTAATTGATGTTTTCTGGTTTATGGAATATTGGACTTGTTTTTAAACAAAAGAAAAGAAAAAAAGAAGAGAAAAAATTTAGCAAAACTATAAATTAATTGAAAAAACCAAACCCCTGATATTGTATACAATATTCTACACATCTGGGGGAAAGGAGCAGGGAGGACTTCCTTCTCCTAGCTCTTCTTTAGGGCCAAGTACATGTTTTGTAATTTTGCCTCATTTGTTTTCAATTGTTTTGTGAATATTGTTCTTTCCATTGACATTGCTGTTGTGTGCATCGTTTTCTCGGCTCTGCTTACTTTACTTTGTATCATTTGATGTCTACCCAGGCTTCTTTACATTCATCACGTTTGTCATTTCTTACAGAACAGTAATATTCCATTGTATTCCTATACCAAGGTTTGTTTAGCTGTTTCCTAATCGATGGGCATGTACTTTGTCTCCATTTGTTTTTGTTACCACAAAAGTGTTTCTATAAATATTTTGGTGTATATGGAAACTATTTCTGTCAATGAACTCCTCAGAGTATATGCCTAGCAATGGAATATTTGGGTGAAATGGATATTTCCACCACTTTGCATAATTCTAAATGTTTTTTTTAAAAGAAAGGCTCTAATAATTTGCAAATCTACCAGCAATGCATTTTTGGTCTTTCCATCTTTTGTCATCTTTGCCAATATGCTGAATGGGAGGTAAAACCTTGTTGTTTTGATCTGAGTTTCTTTTGTCATTAATAATTTGGAGAATTCTTTCACACGGTTCTGAGTAGTTTGCAGTTCTTTTGAGAACTGGTTGTTCACGATTTTTGATCACTGAGGAATCCGTCATATACAAATATACCTACACACAGACATATATGCTTATTTATTTATTAATTGTTGATACACCTTGGATACCAAACCTTTATAGAGAAATTTCATACAAACATTTTTGTTTTCCCATTTGACTACTTTTTTCTTATTCTTGATATACTGTTATCTGTGCTGAAACTTTTTAGTTTCATGTAATCAAAGTGATCTATCTCATTTCTTGTTTAGTTAAGAACTCATCTCTTCAGAGCTGTGAGAGGTAGATGATCTTTTTCTCTTCTAATTTTCTTAAGAGTATTATCTTTAATATTCAGATCATGAACCCATTTTGAATTTATTATAGAATATTATTGAATATGGCATAATATCTAAGCCTAATTTCTGCCTTACTGAATTCTAGTCTAAAAAACCCCCAACAGTTTTTCATTGAAATACGGAGTTCTTTCCTTAATAATTTATGTTCTGGGGTTTGCTGCATGTTGGGGTTGATGAGTTCCACTGTTTCTCATTTACTTTTGTCTATTTTTCTGTATTTTAACCAGTACCAAATGGTTTTGATGATTACTGCTTTATAATGCACTCTGAAGTCTAGAAGTCCTATTCTCTCTCCATTCCTGCCTTTTATTTGATTTTCTACACCTATTGCTCTTTCAAATGAATTTTGATATTATTTTATCAAATTTTATAATGTATGCCTCTGATAATTTGATTGGCATGGAATTAAAATGTAAGTAAACTTTGGTAGTATTGTTATTATTTATTATACTGGCACAGCCCAGCCATGAGCACTGTATATTTCTACTGCTCTTTAGGTTGGCCTTTATTTCTTTAAGAAAAACTTTCTAACTGAATTTTCTAACTGATGAATATTGAATATGTTTGTGAGATTGACTTCTAGATATTTTATGCATTTTGTAGTTATTTGGAATGGGATGTTCTTTTGTATTGTGGCTTCCTGGATTTGGTTATTATTATATATTATTATTATATAGACTTTTGTAGGTTCATTTATAGCTTGTAATTTTGCTGAAGCTATTATTTGTCTCAATTGGCTTCCTCACTGATTCTCTAGGATTTTCTAAGCCATGTCATCAGTTATTTCTCCTTCTTGTTGATCTTTACTGACCAATAATCTCTTAATTGCCAAATCTGATGAGTTTTTCTCTATCCTCATCCTTCTTGATCTCTCTGCAGCCTTTGATACTGTCAATCATTTCCTTCTGGATAGCCTTTCTTCCTGAGGTTTTTATGATATTGTTCTTTGTGGTTAGTCTCCTGTCTGCTGGACTAACCCTGGTGTTTGGAGCAAGCTCATCCTTCCTGTCCTATCCCCATGTGTGAGTGGGCTCTGGAGCTCCATCCTCTTTCCTTTTCTCACTGCACTTTCTTCCTTTGTGATTTTGTCAGTTCCCATAGGATCAAATGTGGCACAGTGGAAAGAACTCCAGATGTGCAATCGGAGGACCACGGTTCAAATCCTTCTTTGATGTTTACTGCTATTTTATTGTGGGCAAGTCATTTTACTTCCCTGTGCCTCAGTATCCTTCTCTGTAAAATGAAGGATTGTGATCTGGTACCCCCCAAGATCCTTTCCAGCTCTAGAGCTATAGTTCTACAATATTTATTAAGAGGATCCTCATCTCTTTCTTGAGCTCGTATCTTCAGTCACTTATAGGGCATCCTCACCTAGATGTCCCATAGTCTTCTCAAATTCAGCAGGCCCAGTAAAGAACTTATTACCCTCTCCTTGAACCCCCTTTCTTCCTAACTTTTCTATTTCTGTCCAGGTCAGCCTTCCAACCACTGAGCCTCACAGTGTCATCCTTGAGTCTTCCCTCCTCTTGCTCCTCTGTGTCCAGGCAGTTTCAGGGCTTACTGACTCACCTGCTCCACATCTGACCCTCTCTCCCAGAAGGGGCATCTTGCTCAGGTAGGTTTGGGACCTGATATCCTGGGAAGCTTTTGCAAGTCTGAGATTCCTTGTTATTCAACTGCTGTCTTGCACAGGGTTGGCATTTTCCCTAGTATTCCCTCCTGGGAGTTCTGCCATCAAAAACTTCTGTTCAAATGGACCCATTTCTTTCATGAGAACAATAGCACTAGCTGGCAGTGATATAGTGCCTTGAGGTAGCCAGCTGTGGTTTGGGAATAGAGAGCCAGGTGAACCTAAGTTCAAGACCTGTCCCATTCCTGATCTCCTCACCACCTATCTGAGCCTGGACTAGTAACTTAACCTTTCTAGGTGATTTACTAAGACTCTAAGGTTCTTCTGAGTAGGAAAGGTACTAACTTGCATTGATGAAATCCCAGGCGGGGATGGGGGGAGTCCATTTTCCTATCTTTTAATGATTACAAAATACACTTTAGTTCATACAGCTCACTTCTATGATGTAAATGGTCAAAACTAACATAGAAAAGGACAGAATTATTATTTGTCTATTTACCTTGTGACCATTTTTGAGCCTAAGATTCCTTATGTGTAAAATGAGGAGATTGGATTAAGAAATAATATTAATATTAGCTAGCAACTCTCTCTCTCTATTTCTCTCTCTCTGTCTTTCTGTCTGTTTG
This sequence comes from Myrmecobius fasciatus, assembly GCA_023553655.1. Lineage (NCBI taxonomy): Eukaryota > Metazoa > Chordata > Mammalia > Dasyuromorphia > Myrmecobiidae > Myrmecobius > Myrmecobius fasciatus. The sequence goes on along the minus strand of JAJPUD010000298.1, from coordinate 305,023 downwards.
TCTCTCTGTCTCTGTTTCTCTCTGTCTCTGTCTCTTTCAGATATCGAAAGTGCTTTCCATATTTGATCTTCACAACAATACTGGGGGATAGATACTATTATTGTCCCCACTTTACAGATGAAGAAACTGAGTGACAGAGAAATTAAATGAGTTTCTTAGGATCACACAGCTGATGTCTGAGGCAGAATTTGAATTCAGATGTTCCTGTAAGTCCTGTGCTCTGCCCACTACCTAGTGGTCAGATTAGGTTTCTCTCTCTTGGAAAGTTCTTGGACGTGATATTTTGAATCATGGAAAGATTGAAGAGAATCCTGGGATCATGAAATCATACAATTAGAATTTTCAGAGACCAGACATACCTCCTTGCAGTGGGAAGAGGACGGGTGGCGGCTGCCTGAAGAGAACACTTCAGAAGAGGACTCTAGGCCTGTGCTGACTCCCTAAGAATGAAAATAGGTCCCCGATTCTTCCGTCCATAGCTTCTTTGACCATAACTGTTTGTATATGCCCTCACCCATTTTCCCTGAGACTAGGGATTTTTGGTTGCCTTTCTGCATATCCCCAATGCTTAGCAGAGTGCCTAGAACACAGTTGGTGCTTAATAAATGTATATTGAGTCACTCACTTGAAGTCTGATTCCCTCCCTCCCCAAGCTGGGTATATTTTGGAACATGGTGCCATGTCTTGGGAAATGGCCTCAAACAGCAACAGCCTCATGAGTCAGGGGCCTCCCAAGGTGCCCATTCCCTTCCTTTCCCCCACAGCAGCCCATATAGCTGCAGAGCCCCAAGGATGAAGGGCAGAGCTTCGCAAAGGCTCCCAGGGCTGGCTATTCATCATCATTGCAGCAACCCCCAGTTCTCTGCGGCTTCTCGGGGTCATTAGCAAACCTCTCCATAGGCATTTTATTTCTTTTTAAGCCTGGAAGCTTTGAACCTATTAACATGATAATCGGCTCCTCCAAACCTGATTGCTAATTAAGCTTGGATATTAGCATCGGTGCTGGTCTGCTCTGCTGGGGAGCATGCGCCACCTCATTAGACCCTAACAAATGCCTCTGGCTGCCTAGAGAAATGGCTCCTCTTTGTGGAATAAATCTATTTGTCCGTTTTACTGCTGACCCTACAGGGGTCAGATTGACCATCCTGAATTAGGATATTTATGTATGTCCCGATGTTGCAGCACTGGGGAAGTAGCTCTTGGATGCCCTTCATTGGGTTGCATTTATCCATTCATTCATTCATTCATTCATTTAACCATTCATTTATTCATTCATTCACTAATTCATTCATTTGCTCCAATTATTCATTCATTCACTCATTTGTTCACTTGCTAATTCATACCTTTATTTGTTTCACTTCCTTTCTTTATTCATTTTCATTCATTCATCCATGTATTCATTTCCTCCATTGATGCACTCATTTATCCACTCATCCTCTTGCTTCCTTCATTTGTTTAATTCACCTATTCCCTTATTAATTCAATACCCAAGTCCATCTCTCTTCATTTACTCTCTCATTCATTGGCAAATTCATTCACTCACTCTTTCCCAGTGCCCAGCACGGAATCTTGCCTAAAGCTGGTTTCTGATAAATGTTGATTGGAACTAGATTTGAGTGGGCAGATGAATAAATGAATGAGCAAAGAGGGTAATTCAAAGATATTTTCATTCACGACTTCATTCATTCATTCGTTACTCACTGGCTCATCAATCAATCAATCAACAGGCATTTATTAATGACCTCCTATGTGCCAGGTCCTTTGCTAAGGACTAGGAAGACTAAGGTATAAATGGTCTTTTCCCTGCTCTAATGTCAGAGCCGCCATGTACTTTTTTGTTCATTCATTGCCAGGCCAGTTGGTCAGTGTTTTGGTCCTGATTGACTCAGAATGAATGTAAACAGCAATCATTTCTGTTTGGGCCAGAATTCCTGAAGTCTTCCCCTCCTAGATGGATTGATTTATTTATTGAGATTATTTTTTTTCCTTTGAGTGGGTGAAAGAAACCATTCTTTACCTCAATGGCTACCTAGCCTTAATCCATGAACGCATGTTGCCTCAGACATACTGAGACCTGTTAAAGACCTTAACTTAAAAAGGCCAAAATCTCCCAATGCATCCAGGGCCATATCCAGTCAGCCTGATCTATATCTGGACCTGGATGGTTCTGGAGGGGAAACTGAGGCAAGTGTTCTTGCAGAGCTCTCCCTCATTTAAATCCAATTCACTTGCAAGTCATGGCTTCACCTCCCTGATGTCATGGTCCTCTTGGAGATCAAAAGACAAACAACAGCCTTGGCTTTGGAGCAGGAGTTGTTCCAGGGGATGTGTCTCTGTCCAACCTGGTTCAGCTCTGGGATAATGGGGAGGAAGGTGTCCTTAGCATCTGAAGGGGAGTTTGGGTCCTTCGGGTCAGCCTGGATGAGAAGTCAGCGGTATTCAATCCAATCTCCTCCATAATTCTGACAACTGGTCATACAGCTTCCAGTTGAAGACCTTTTGTGATGGGGAGCTCACTTCTTCCCAAGACAATTCCTCTTATTTCAGGGGGCAGCTCTGTATTTTACAGATAATCCTGTATCCTCCTAACTCTTCTTTTTACTGTCAATATAAGCTCAGGCAAAGCCCTCCTGTGCTCTGAGCCTCAGTTTGTAAAGGGAGCCTCCTCTGGAAAGGGAAGGATTAGACTAGATGGTCTCCAAAGTCCCTTTGGGCTCTAAACCCCCAGCTCTAATTAAATCTGTCTCCCTCACCTTCTGCCCATTGCTCCAAGCTCTTCCCCGTGTAGCCAACGATTAGCAGAGGCCCATGGGAAGCCCTGGGCAGCCTACTGAACCACGATAACCAATAAATCCAGGCTTCCATTTCTGGGCTCCCCCTCTGCATCTGTGTGGTGCTGGAGGCTAAGCTTTCAGCCTGGGGCCTGGGATTTTCTAGCTCTGGCCTTGTCCATTCCAGGGTTTTTTTCAAAGAAATTTTTATCGCTTTTTAAAAAAAAAAGTAGCAAAATTTCCTGCAGTGTCTCTCCCCTTCTCCCTCCCCCAAATGCCATCCCTATAAAAAAGAGTAATTTTTTTTAAAATGAAAAGAAGGAAAACATCAAAATTGAACAAAACACTGAAAAAATCTGAAAATCTTTTCCCTGAACTACACCCATGGGCCTTCCACATCCGCCAAGAGATGAGATGGAGGCAGCTCCTTCTGTCTTTTCTATGGAGAGAGGCTTGTTTTTGGTACATTTCCATCCTGCCTTTTGAGTTTTTTGGTGATTATTCCTTCTACTTACGTTGTTGTGTCCACTCCAGTTTCTTCTCATGCTCTGCTTTAGAATGCACTAGCCACCTGATCACCAGGAATAGCCAAGGGAGAATTTTCTTATTGTTGTTATTAATCGGGGCTTTTTTGATGATAAAATCCAAGGTAATTTCAATGAACTTACATAGGGATGCCTAGTTACATTTTCACAATTAATAATACATTTCTTTTAATTACTTTTTCCCTCCTCGTATAATTAAAACACATCAAAATTATCACAGTGCCGAGCTCTTGGGGCCTGTTGGATTCCAGCAGAAATAATGATATTAATCTCAGCAGGTGCCAATATTCAGAGACTTGCTGAGGGCCCTGAGCTGACCAGCATTTCAGCATTAGAGCTGGCTGTGCAGGGACACCTGGAGCTGGAACTTGTGTTATCTAGAATCTTAGAACCTCAGAGCTGGAAGGAACCTTAAAATACAAGTATTAGAACTTGGAACTAAAAATGTTATAGAGCTGCAAGAAATCTTTTCAGGGTTGTTGAAAATTTTTATATTTTGTTTTTTCCAAGTACATGTAAAAACATGTGTTTCAAACTCTCACCTGTCTCTCATTGAGAAGAAAAGCAACTTGACATATTATATGTGAAGTCCCGCAAAGCATATTTCCATGTTAGCCGTGTTGTGAAAGAAAAAACAGACTGAAAAAATAATATGTTTCAATCTCTACTCAGGCTCCATCAGGTCTTTCTCTGGAGGTGGAGAGCATTTTTCATCGTGAGTCCTCTGGAATCGTCTTGGATCTTTGTATTGTTGGAAGAGGTAAGTTATTCACAGTTGATCAGTGCACAATGTTGTTATTGTGTGCGATGTTCTCCTGGTTCTGTTCACTTCCTTCAGCACCAGTTCATGCAAGTGCTTCCAGGTTTTTCTGAAACCATCTTGCTCATTATTTCTTATCACACAGTAGTTCTCCATCACAATCCTAGACCACAACTTGTTTGGCCATTCCCCGATTGATGGCTACACAATGAATTTCTATCCTTTGTCACCACAAAAAGAGATGCTATAAACAGTTTTGTACATATTGGATCTTTTCCTTTTTGTTTTTTCTCTCTTTGGGATACAGACCTAGTAATGGTGTTGCTGGGTCAAAGGGTATGTACAGTTTGATAAACCTTTGGGCATAGATCCAAATTGCTCTCCAGAATGGTTGGATCGGTTCACAATTCTACCAACTTTCATTGTTGAGAAGTTTCTCCTAATATCATGTTAAATCTGTCTTCCTCCAATTTCTGGAGCCGCTAGGGGATGCTCTCCTAACATGATGGTTAAATCCGTCTCTCTCCAATTTCTGGAGCCCCTAGGGGATGCCATGTGTATGGAATCCTGGAGCTGGAGTTAGGAAGACTCATCTTCCTGAGTTCAAATCTGACCTTAGATACTTATGAGCTATGAAATCCTGGGTAAGCCATTTCACCCTGCTTGCCTCAGTTTCCTCATCTGTAAAGTGAGCTGGAGAAGAAAATGGCCAACCACTCTAGGATCTCTGCTGAGAAGACCCCAAATGGAAGGGAGTGAAAAGTCAAAAATGACTAAATAACAGCAACAAAAATCTGGGGGAGGGTATATTGCTGTTTTGTATTAACCTGTAAGTCACAAGAGTTATCACAAGACTTAATTGGTATTTATTTCATCAGTAGAAGGCTTATGAGAAGAGATGACTCTGGGCCCCTGGAAATCCTAAATTAAAAGAAAATCTGCATTTCCTCCAGAGGCTGGGGTCCTTCATTAGGGAAGGAAGGGAAGGTAAGGAAAAAGGCCTTTAATTGCAGTCATTTCTGTTTTGGGAAATGGGGGAGAGGTTAGCCAGGGCTAAGAGTAGGAAATGAGGGTAAGGTAGGTAAGGACTGATTTAGGGACAGCTCAGCCAGAATTTGGGACAGGGAAGAGGAAAGTTAGAAAAAGGAAACCCATCTCTAGGCAAGAAGAAAGGGTCAGAACATTAAGAAGGAAGAAAAAGGGATAGTGAGCTAGGCAAAGAACTGACGGAGAGGCAGAGTTTGATTAGATTAGGTTTGAGCTGTCCCAAAGGGCAGTAGGCTGCTTCAGGAGAGGGGGTGTTGCCCATCACTGACGGACTCCAAGCAGAGGCTGGATGGGTACAGTGAGAGGAGAGCCCTGCGTCCCCTTGGGTTGGACTAAAGGCCCTTTGTGAACCCTTCCCAGCTCTGGGATCTCAATCTGAGCTGGATTTTGAAGAAAGAAGTAGAGTGGATTTTAAAAAAACACATCCAGAGCCTTGGAACCTCTGAGCTCGCTGAGCACAATTGGACTCCAAGCCTCCTTTTGCATCTTTTCTTTTCTTTTTTTCCTTTTCTTAATTTTTTTCAGTAGCTTCATGATGGTCAGTCTCTCTGGGGACTTCCTAGAAAGCCAACTGCCTTTCAGACAGCTCCAATTGGATTTCCAGGAGACATCTTAAATTTAACACATCTAAAACAGAACTCATTATCTTTCCTACCCCTTCCCATCTTTCCAGTTACTATAGAGACTACCACCTTCCTGTCATCCCTAGCTTTCCAACCTATCTATATCCACCGTGTCCAACTTGCTACCAAAGTCTGCTGATTTCACTTTAGCACCCATCTGCTGCAAACCTCCATCACTTCATGGCTGGACCACTGCAATGGCCTGCTTGTGGATCTGCCTTGTGTTTCTCTCCCCAGTCCAATCCATTCTTCAGTCACTAAAGTGATTTTTCCTAAAACACAGTTCTAGTCTTGATACTCCCCCCTAACTCCCCAAATCAATAAATTCAAGTGGTTTTCTATAGCCTCCAAGAGCAAATATAAACATCTTTTTTTTTTTTTTGGCATTCAAAGTCCTTTAAAACCTGGCCCTTCCAACCTTTCCAGTCTTTTTTACAATTTATCCCCAACACACGTTCCTCAATCCAGCGTCACCTGGTTGGTCCATGAACAAAATCCTCCATCTCTTAGTCTGGGCTTTTTCTCTGGCTGTCCCCCATTCGTGGAATGTTCTCTCTCCTCCACGCAGACTACTGATCTCCCCGACTTCCTTTAAGTCACGTCCAAGTCCCCACTTTCTCCAGGGAGCCTTCCCTCACCCCTCTGAATCCCAATGTCTTCCCTCGGTGAATTATTTCCCATTTTTCCTGTATGTAACTTGTTTGTATATATTTGTTTGCATGTTGTCTCCCCATTGGATTCTAAACTCCTTGAGGGAAGGTATTAACTTTTGCTTCTTTTTTGGCAATTCAATTTCCCTGAACTTCTTTTTTCTCGTGTGGGACCTTGGAGGGTGTAGACTGAATCCCTTCACATTACCAATGAGCTCAAGTCTAGGGAAATTGAATTGTCAATAGTCAGACAGATAGTGAGTGGCAAAAAGGGATTTGAATTCAGAGCTCTTGACTAGTCCAGCAAACTTGCCACGGTACTAAGCTGTCTCTTAGAAATCTCGTAGCTATCTATTAAACGGTTTTAGGAATTGCATCCTTGGTGTCCAATGCTCCTGAGTCCTACACACTCCCTCAGGCCTGTTAAGATCTGCAATGGTCTAGACCCTGTGGTTTAGATTTCCCCTTCCAGCACAAGGAAGGGTTGTGACATGGAAGCTCCTTTCCCATCAGATCCCAATAATAGGAGGAATCAGAATGGAGACAAATAATTAGGGAGCGTTAGAGTTGGAAGTGTGTTCTGAGACGATCCAGTTCTAACCCCTTCAATTCACAGCTGGGTTCAGGATCCCCCTCCCCTTCAGGCTCTTATACGTTGGGTCCAATCTTTAGGGCCCACCCAAAGGGATCCACATGTCCCATTTAGAATTTATTTTGGGAAACCTCTAAATAAGTTTGTGTTTGTTGTTGTGCAGTGATGTCTGACTCTTTATGACTCCATTTGGGGTTTTCTTGGCAGAGATACTGGAGTTCTTTGCCATTTTCTTCTCCAGCTCACTGAATCCTGGCCTTCCTGACTCCGGGCCAGCCACTCCCCAGCTGCCTATGTGATCATGCTCAATGCAGCGAAATGAGTCCCTCTCTTTTAGACAACGATTCACGGGAACAGATGGATAGATAGCAGGTAGAGTTCGGCTTTTATTTCATTCCATTGAAAATGCAAAAAAAGCCAGGAAGGACTCACAGAGGCAGAGAAACAGTTTACAGAAAATACCCAGGGGGCAGCTAGATGGCACAGTGGATAGAGCACCAGCCCTGAAGTCAGGAGGACCTGAGTTCAAATCTGGCCTCAGACACTTAACACTTCCTAGCTGTGTGACCCTGGGCAAGTCACTTAACCCCAATTACCTCAGCAAAAATAAATAAATTAAAAAAAAAAACAAATAAAGTTAAAAGAAAGTACCCAAAGCACTCCCAAGAGCTCGTAAGCCCTCCCAGAAAGCAGACTGAATCTAGGGTTGCCCCCAGAGCCACACTGACATTCTGGTGAATCTTGAGCAGGGTCCTACACAGTCCCCTCTGTCCCCTTAAGATCTATATGGATTTAGACCCTGTGGTTTAAAGGCAAACACCCTTTAGGGCTGGGATGTGGGAGCTCTTTCCCAGCAGACCACAGTATGGATCTTCTCTGCCCTCTTCACTGCAGGAGATGTTCCCTCCACGTGCTTCTGCAAGAACGTGGGATATACCCTCACTGCTCAGAAGGTGCTGTATCTCTTATGCCAGCAAAGTCCATTCTTGGTTCTCTGGCCTCTAGTAGCGGGTACCTAGGAGGCTGAGACTCAGGAACCCCTCTCAAGCCCCCTGAATTAGCACATGCAGCTCCCCGTGGGCTTCTGCTGAAAAGCAGATGTTACTTGTTTTGGCAATGGGACGGGGAAGGAGAGACGGCTCCCCTTTGTTCTTTCCTTGTCCCAAAGAGAAGCCACAAGAGAAAAGGTGAAAAGGGGTAGAAAGAAGCCGCTGGTACTAACTAGCTGTGTGACTCTGAACTTAACCCTGCTTGCCTCAGTTCCCTCATCTGTAAAATGAGTCGGAGCAGGAAATGGCAAAGCACTCTGGTATCCTTGTCAAAAAAACCCCAAATGGGCTGATGAAATTGGATATGACTGAAATGACTGAGCAACTATCTGTTTACCCATCTATCTATTTATCATCTATCTATTTATTATCTATTTATCATCTATCTATTTATTATCTATCTATTTATTATCTATCTATTTATCACCTATCTATCAATCATCTATCTATTTATCATCTATTTATTATCTATTTATCATCTATCTATCATCTATCTATTTATCATCTATCTATCATCTATCTATTTATTATCTATTTACCATCTATCTATTTATCATCTATCATCTATTATCTATTTATCATCTATCATCTGTCTAATCTATCTATTTATTATCTATCTATCTATCTATCTAAAAATTTGTGCTGAACCAGTGACTCCTTTGCTTCTTGTCTTCTGGATGGGTGTTGATCAGTTGGGAGAGGTCTCCTCTCCCCCCCCACCTGTGGTTCAGTATATGGTCCCATGCATCTTCATCCCATCCCCCTTATCTCTAATCTCATAAGGAAGAAGCTGAGACAGGATGTCCTCTCCCCTTTGGCAAACGTGGAGCTTTCAGAATTGTCTTGCTCTTATTAGGAAGTTGTTCTTAAAAGCAATCCTCATGGCCAGCCCACCGACTGGTTTCAGCCTTGATAGTTTTTAATAAACTTTAAATTTTCTCTCACTGAATTTTGCTTCTTTTTCCAGGGCAAAGGCCTGGAAATAGTATTTTCCTTTGAACATATAGAAAAAATAAATTAGGAATAATCTAAGAGGAAAGGTACTAGAATTAAGAGGGTTTGGGAAAGACTTTGGGAAGGGACTTGAAGAAGGCCAGGGGGAAGAAGGTGAAGATGAGGAGGGAGGGCACAGCCAGGGAAAATGCCCAGAGTCAGGAGGTGGAGTGCCTGGTGTAAGGAATAGTCGGGAAGATGTTGTCATTGGATCACAGAGCACATGGAAGGGGCTGTAAAGTGTAAGAAGCCCAGAGAGGTGGGAGGGGGGAGAATTGTGTATTTGATCCTGGAGGTGACAGGGAACCAGTGGAGTTTTCTGAGTGGGGCAGATGGGATGCTATTAAACTTGCATTTTAGAAAATTGTTTTGATGGCCATGTGGAGGAGAGACTGGAGTGGACATCAAATCCAGTGTGCCGGAGCAGGCAAGAGAGCCATCTTGGGCTGAGATGTCATTTCCAGGACAAGGCCGGTGATATCCCCAGAGTCCTTTGCCATCCTTTCATTTCAATTCTGCCTCCATCATTTGAGGTCTCATTTGACCAGTTGGAGAGTGACCAGTGAGGTCCATTGGGATGGCGAGGGGGCTGGAATCCATACCAGCTGAAGGCCCTGGGCAGCTGTAGCTCAGAGGAAGACTGGGGCAGTTCCCACTCATGCACCTCCCAAGGGGGCTTTGTCCAAATAATCTCACCTTTGGGTGCTGGTGATTATTTTCACCCTCTTGAGATATTTCAGGGGCTTTCTGGGGGAGATATCAGAAAGATTCTGCTGGGCCCCCAAGGGAAGAGGTTGTGAATCCCTGGATCCATTTTGAGGGAGGAGGGTAATGGGGATGAGGGAGACAGAGTCAGTACCAGAGACAGTTGAAGGAGAAGGGGAGGCAATCACTGACTTGGATGGATTTGGTGGAAGGACACCTTGTTCTCTCTGGCCATTGAGGGCAGAACCAGAGCTGGTAGGGGAAGTTACACAGAGGCCAATTGAGGCTGGGAGTCAGGGAGAAATTCTAATGATGAGAGCTGGCCCAGAGGCAATGGGCTTCCTGGGCAAGGGGCTGGTCCCCTTCATTCTTCAGTTGCAGCTTGGATGAGTCCTGCTGGGGCAGCATAACAATAAGTGATATTAAGAGGATGTTAACAGAAATCCAGTCCTGTATGGATCTCCTCTCCCTTTCTCAAGCCACCCCGAGGGGGAAATTCTGTAGAATTCCCCCAAATGGGGATGGAATGGGCTTCAGCCCTTATTCCATCCACAAAAGGAATCCCCATCATCACACAGCCCCAAGGGGTCACCCACCTTCTGCTTGCAGAGCTCCCAGGAGGGGAGCCTAAGATCTGCCCCTTCTGCTTGTGAGTCCCCCTCTCATTAAGAGAAAATTTTTCCTGAGATCCACTATAAACCAGCCCACTGGTGACTTCCTCTCATGATTCCTGCTCCTGTCCCCTGTGGTTAATCCCTCTCCCCTACTGACATCCAGTTCTTTGGATGCTTTGAACAATGCAATCAACTCCCTTCAATCTTCTCTTTCTTGAGCTAAATACTCCCATTTCCTTGGGCCGATTTTCATTTGTATAAAGATTGAGATCCACTCAGACCCTCCAGATCTTTTTCAGATCAGTTTTTATTTCTCCAATTAACTACCCTATTTTACATGACATTTTTAGTACCCAGGTGTAAACCCCTGCATAGATCTTTATTGCATTTCATCTTAGATTCAACCCCAAACTGTGGCCTATCAATTTATTTGGATCCTCGTTCCATACTCCAGTGTGTTGGCTGGCCCTCCCAGCCTGATGTCACCTGTACACTTGTTTAACACTTCATTTATGCAAGTAATTGATAAAGTGTGAGACTGGAGCACATAAGGAATGAGGGACAGATCCCTTTAGTGCTAAGCTGCCATCCAATGGACTCTGAAACCATCTCATTGTGTTCTTGTCCACTCCATGGGACAGCTAGGTGGTGCAGTGGCCGGAGCGCCAGGCCTATAGTCACAGAGACTTGAGTCAAATTTGGGCTCACACATTCACTGGCTGTGTGACCCTGGACAAGTCACTTATCAAGTCTTAACGGGTCACTTCCTCTTGTATAAAATGGGCTGGAGGAAGAAATGTCAGACGCTCTGGGATCTTGGCTGAGAAAATCCCGAGAGTGTAGCACATGATTAAACCCTCGTAAGAACTAATAAGGGTCTGTCTCCATCTTCTCTGCAAGAACAGAACAAGATCTTTTACAAAAGCTTTGCTTAAAAGGAAGCATGCTTTCCCCCCAGTCTCCCCCTGGCTGACTTACTGTAATAATCCTGTGAAAGAGTTAAGGAGATTCGTCGGGATTGACTGGTTCTTGCCCGAGGTCTCCTGGCTTTTTGTAACCACTGCTCCCCTTTCAAGATTCACACCAACCGTCTCTTTAATGATCCAGGCTTGAATTCTCTCAAGAGCGCAAGTCAAGCTCCTGGCCTCCCATCTTCCAGACTCTGTTCTCTTCCCTTTTTGGAAAATCAGAACATTCTGCAGAGCATCTGGCCCAGGGGAAGTGCTTA
>JAJPUD010000298.1:279122-290354 GCA_023553655.1 Myrmecobius fasciatus | reverse complement strand
TCTTTCTTTCTTTCTTTCTTTCTTTCTTTCTTTCTTTCTTTCTTTCTTTCTTTCTTTCTTTCTTTCTTTCTTTCTTTCTTTCTTTCTTTCTTTCTTTCCTTCTTTCCTTCTTTCTTTCTTTCCTTCTTTCCTTCTTTCCTCAGGCAATTGGGGTTAAGTGATTTGCCCAGGGTCACACAGCTTAACACACAGTGTTAAGTATCTGAAACCAGATTTTAACTCAGGTCCTCCTGACTTCAGGGCTGGTGCTCTATCCACTGTGCCACCCAGCTGCCCCTCTCTCCTTTTTTCTTCAGAATTTTAGAATCGACATGGGAGACCTTGGCACAGGACCACTCATCATGATGTGCCCTTATCACAGAAGGTGCTGTATTCTATGAGCAAAACAAAATTGAATTAATCCAAAAGAAACACGAGATGCACAAAATGAAGTTTAAAGTATTTAAGTTTATGTCTATTTGTGACATCACGAATGTTCCAAAGCAAGTCCCCTTCCCTGACCACCCCTCGTCTGTGCCCCTGATAAGGGTGTAAGCTACTTGAGAGCAGGGACTCACTTTGCCTTTTTTGGTAACCCAGTTTTTTACCCAGGGCTTGGTTCAGTAAGTGCTTATTAAGTTCTATTCATTCGTTCAATAAATGTTTCCTTAATTGAGTTGAATTGGGCTTCAGTTTCCTCATCTATAAAATGAAAATAATAATCTCTAGGCTCTCTCAGGGTTGTTGTAGAAACTGGGTAGCTGAGGCAGGGGGCATGGATAGAGTGCTGGGCCCTCCCTCAGACACTTACTATCTGGGCGATCCTGGACAAATCTTTAATTCTTCTGTGCCTCAGTTTCCACAACTGTAAATAAGGGAATTTGATTCAGGATGCTTTCTGTTCTCACACTCTGCTCTGTAGGCTGCTCCGATCTTCCCACTCCCAATCCGCTCTTTTTCTCTCTAAAGCAGATTCCCAGGGGTCACCTCACTCATTGACCCCTGTCTGATGTATGTGACTGTCTGTCACCCCTAACGAGGGGGGTTGGGTGCCTCTCACAGTGAGAGGAGAAGAGGATCAAAGGTCCTTTAAGTCTCCTAAGAATGAAAGCCATCGGTCTAGATGGAGCCCAGCCTTCTGAGTCAAGTGCAATCCACCACACACACTAAGCACTTACCATGTGCCGGGCACTGGCCTAAGAGCTGGGAAGAAGTTCCAGTAAAAAAAGATGGCTCCTGTCTTCAAGAAGCTCCCCCTCTCTCCTGGAAGAAGACAACACATAAAAGGGAGGGGGTGTGGAAGAGGAAGAGATGAAGGCGCCCTTCAGCCTAGAGAGGAAAGGAGAACTGGCCAGCTTTAGTGTCCTCCTCAAAATGAAGGCTCTGGGAGGAACCGGTCAAATCGAAGGAAAGGCTGAAGGAGGGGAAGGTGTATGGGGCCCATGGGCAGAGGGGACTTTCAGGCTGAGGAGGTTGGAAGGGCACAGTTCAAGTCAGGAGAGTTCTAAGGTGGGCTAGGGTTTGGGACCAATATGTGGATCAAAGATGGACTAAAGTCAGAGATGACCCTGGGGGTTGAAGGTGGGTTTCAGTTTGGGGTCAAGGACCTAGATTAGAATCTCTATCCCAAATGGGGAGTCTGCAAGAGCTGGTTAATGATTAGCAGAGGCTTTGGGGTCAAGAGTTTCATGTCACAGGCAGAGCAAGAAGCCATTTCTAAGGGGGGAATTGCTCTCCAGGACAGGAGATGAATGATTTCTCATGATTTGGGGAGAAGTGGGGAGATTGTGGTCATCAGTGTTGGGATCGTAAGAATAAGAGGATTTTCCTTGAAGAATTGGATGAGGGAGAGCAGGGAAGCTGGGGGAGCCTGGGCAGCTTTGTGAAGAACTTTGCTCTAATAGTAAAAGCCTTCCCTTTAGGAGACAGCATCTGGAGGCTGGTGGCCAAGGTCTCAGTGTCCGAGCTGGGGATAAAGGTTCCACAATACTGTGAGCCATGTGGACTGGTCAGGCTGGAAGGGAAGGCCATTTACCTTGTAGCATCTACAAGGGCACCCCCCCACACTTTTGAGGTAGCCTTAGCCTTTGGAAGAACTATAGGTCTGGAGGAGGAGGAAAGGGCAGATGGGTTTACCAGAGGGAAGATGGTCAGCTTCAGTAATTCTCCCCAGGGGAAGTCTGGAACACAGCTTGACAGTCAGTGTATGTTTAGAGGTCAGTACTTATCCTGGATAGGAAGGGAATCTCATCAAGGAAGCAAGGAGAGTTGTTTTGACTGTCTACAAGCTTTTGTGAGTCCTTAATGAGCTATTTTACATTTTTCTCTGGGATGAGACCAAGGCTGTCTTCCAAAGAACCAAATAAACTCCAAATTATAACAACAACAACAAAACCCCCACCAAACAAGCCTTGATGAGCTCAGGCGGTCGTAACTTATGACCTAGAATCTAAGCTTGAAGTTCACCTTAAGTGGGTTCAATTTTGAAGTCTTCTCAAGGCACTTTTTCCTCTCCAATGAGTCCTCCCTTCCCCCAGGAACCTGTCTTGTCCTCCAGACTCTAGTGTTACCTTGTGACTTAAACTTTCCTCAGAAGAAAATTATATTCCTCCCTTCCCTCTCCCTCCCCTGGCAGCACCTAGAGAAGACATCTGGGGTTGCTAGAGTGTCAACCTCTTACCTGCCAGTTAACTTGATGTCCTCCAGACTTTAAGATCTAGACAACTAGGTGGCGCTATATTGGATAGAGCACCGAGCCTGGAGTCAGGAAACCCCATCTTCCCGAGTTCAAATCTGGCCTCAAATATTTTAACTGTGTTACTTTGGGTGAGTCATTTTACCCAGCTTGCCTCAGTTTCCTCATCTGTCAAATAAGCTGAAGAAGGAAATGGCAAAACCACTCCAGTATCTATGCCCAGAAAATCCCATATGGGGTCATGAAGAATTGGACAAAACTGAACAATAAGGTCAAGGCTCCCTATAAAGGTGAGAGAGAGATCTGTGCAGTCTGTATGACTCACAGTACTGATACAGGGCAAAGTCTGGGTGCCATCTTCTACTTCCTAGCTTTCTTTTCAGCTCTTCCTCTAGCTCTGATGTCTTGTGACTGCTTCTCCCATCCCTAGGATGTCTGGCCTAGGATTGCCAGGCTACATTTCCAGGGTCTCTGAAGCTAAGCAATTCCCTGGGGGTGGAGGGGTGGGCAGTCTGTTCAGATAGACAGGCTTCCTTTCCCCCCATGGACCAAAGTCTATTTTCTGGTCTCTGTTATCCATCTCTGTCTGGCTTTGTCCCCTATAGATTGACTGACCATTACGATTCTATTTAAAGGCTAAAGATCAAGGTTGTGGACACAGTCATTAGGTTCATTGAGGTCTCAATGGATAAATAAATACCAAGCCATCTGTACTCCCTATAGCCCCATCCAAGGGGTGGCCCAGAGGTGTCACGGTGGCCAGAACACTGGATTAAGGTCAGAGGATTTGGGTTCCAATTCTGCCATTGCCACTTAGTATTTGTGTGACTTTGACCAAGTCCCTTCCTCTCTCTAGACCTCAGTATCCTTACCTGTAAAATGAGGAGGTTAGGCTAGATTCTGTCAGTCAATAAGTTTTGATTAAATCCCTACTATGTGTTAAGCACTGGGAATATCAAGAAAGGCAAAAGACAATCTCTACCCTCAAAGACTTCCTAGGCTAATGGGGAGACAATGAAGAAACAGTATGGATCAATATACTATAAACATGGTAAATTGGAGAAAATCAATAAAAAGCAAACCTAGAATGAAGGGGAGCAGGGAAAGGTTTCCTATAGAAGGTGGGACTTCAGAGAGGATTCGATCCCTCTAGCCCTCCCCAATCTCAGTGATTTCCATGAGGCTTCAGGGAAACTGTTCACAATTTCCCCAGAAAATGAGACAAAGACCTTAAGTGGCCCGGGATATCCCTTATGAATGGGAATGACAGAGCAGCAAATTCAGGCTGGATGGAGTGGGAAAGTCACACTGAGCTTTCCCAAGGTAGAATAGAAATCCTCAGGTGTGTGGGGGAGCCTCTCATGAGCAAAATCTGGATCAATTAGTTAGTAAATGGACCCATTATGTGGTAGGCATTGGGCTCAGGATCAGTACCTTAAGGGATGGACTAGACTGGATGGCCTTGGGGTCCCATGCAGTTAGACAATCTGAGATTCTGTGATCTGGGCTCGTTCTCTGACTCAGTCCTTCCTTCCTTGTGGACGTAACCTTAAGCATATCATTTCCCTTTCCAAGCCTCCAGCAAATAAGCTGGTTGGACTACGTGACCTCTACTGTCAGCCAAGGTAGAAATCATGTCTGCTTTTTTTTTCTTTTAAAGCAATTTTCTTCCCTAAACTTTGCATTGACAAAAAGCAAGCACTTGAATTTAATAAACAGAATTTAAGAAATGAAATTCTTTTTGGCCCGGAGCGGGGAACAAAGTTCAAGAGGACTATTTCCAAGGAAAGCAAACTCTGATGGGGTGGGGATGGCAAATGGAAGGAAATAAAGAATAATTTGGTTTGTTCTAGTTTCCCCTAGGGTGGAATCTATTTATACCAGGGTGGTCTCTTGCCCCTGTCCCTGCCCTTTCATAGATCTAGAGTTAGAAGAGACTGTAGATCCATCCCCTGACTTTGCAAATAGCCAGAGAGGGCATCTGACTTACCCAGACATTTCTAACAAGAGTTCATCAAGCTTCTGCTTAAAGACCTCCAGACATGGACAGCTCACCACCTTCCCGGCAGCCCATTGTACTTAGGGCCAGATTTCATTGGAAACTTATTCCTGATGTTGATTCTAAATGTGCTTCTGTGGCCTTCCCTCCTAGATGTACCCTCTGGAGTGGGGCAGAGGAGGTTGAATCTCTCTCCTCTGCTAGCACTTCAGATCCTTGAAGGCATTGCTCAGATCCTCAAATTTCTTCCCTGGGTTCAACATCCTGAGTTCTTTCAGAGATTCTTCTATTGTTATACCACTAAGGGGCATTTCTGTGGCTCTTTCAAGTTTGCAAAGCATGGCCTTTTGCTCCTCATGATAATCCTGTGAGGAGAAACTGAGGTTTAGAACAATTGAGGAGCCCATGGTCACATCATGTTAGGGATGAGGTTCAAATCTAGGTCTCCTCCAACTCCAAATTCAATCCTTTCTTTCCCCTTTAGCAGTCTCTGCAGGACACTATTTCACTATTCCTAGGCAGGCAGAAGGAGAAATAAGGACCAAGTAGTACCTTATCCCTTCCTCCTTTCCTCCATGATATCATCATTCTGACTCTCTTCCCAGAACCCAAGAACTCTTCCTTTGACTGTGAAGAAGCCATATCCAATAAGCATCAGGGCCAGTGAGAGTAAGAAAAGGCCATCAACTGAAGCTATAAGTGACCTCCAGCAGAAGTGTGAGCTGACCACCGAGTATATGCCCTGACCATGTGTGTCCCCTTTATGTTTTCCTTTCAGGGGGTCCTTTTCCCTCTTAATCTTCCTGCTGATGGCCTGTTTACTTGTGGGAGAGTCTGCTTCAGATTTATGGGAGAAATGTGTTATTGCTCCTTTCCTATTATGGTCCTTTATTAAATATTTTTTATACTAATTGTGTTATCTGGACTTGTTAAAATCAAAGTATCAGTGGGGGCTCATTTGTTCACCTGAGTTCTAGATTCAACTAGAACTACTGTTTTGAGTGCAGAGACTCATACAGCATCCTTAACTTGGGGTAGCCATTTTGGGGGCTACAAGTGTGTGTGTGTGTGTGTGTGTGTGTGTGTGTGTGTGTGTGTGTGGGTGGGTGGGTGTGTTCCTCAGCTCTAAACACAGATAACAACAATGAAATTTATATAGCATTTTAAAGTTAGCAAAGCATTTTACAGGTATTACCTTATTTGTGTCCCAAGCTAATCCCATGAGAGAAACTTACTTCGGTTCTTCAATAGATCTGTGATCTCATGGCTAGAGATTCCCTCAAATGTTGCAGATCACACGTCTCCATCACACCTTTCATGAGTAACTAAATCTCAATATTCTGGAGACCTTTTCCTGGGTCTCCAGATCTTAGTTACCCATGTGAGGTTAAAATTCCATGTGAGCTTCTGACATACAGATAATATTTTGGGGGTGATCCCAGAATCTAGGATTTCATAGTCACCGGAAATCCAGGGTGAGCTTAGAGATAAAAGCTTGTCTAAGGTCACACAGGAAGTAGGTATCTGAAGTTTCAACTCAGGACTTCCTGACTCCAAAGCTGGCTTTCTGCCTATTAGGCCAGACTGCCCCTTTATTACAATTGCAACATTCATTTTAAAAATTAAAAAAAACCAATTTTAATGAATAAAAATTTACCCTTTTCCCCATATTACTGAGTCACTTATTCATCCAACATCTATTAAGCATCTTCTGTCAGCTAAGTGCCAAGGATACAAAAAGAGACAAAAGCAGGTCTCCATCCCCTTCTAAGAGTTTACAATCTAATGGAGGGAAGGGCTGAAATCCTTGCAAGAAATACTCAAAATTGAACAAAACAAATTTCTGTGTTGGCCACGTCCCAAAATGGAGATTCCTCCACTTGCCCCCCACCTCCAAGGGGTGAGTAATATGTGACTTTAAGTTTTGATGATTTGATAATTCATCTTTTTGTTTGTTTGCCGCAGTCACTGTGTATCCTGTTTTCTTGGCACAATGTCCACTCCCCAAGGTTTTCCCAGGTTTCTCTGTGTCCCTCCTGTTGGACATTTCTTAGAGGCCGATAACACCTTCTGTCACAAGCTGTCCCGCTGTTCCCTGGTCAGTAAGCCACCTGTTCTGTTTTCAGTTTTCTGCTACTCCTACAAGTGCCGCGAGGAATATTTTAGCATCTATGGGGACTTTCTCTTTGCCAGTGATCTTCTTGATGGTACAATGAGCTCTTTGGGATAATATTATTAAAATGTTTTTAAATAATTATATTTAAAGTTTTGCCTTCCAAATCCCTTTCTTCTTTCCCTCCCTCCCCTGCCTCCTCCCTGAGGTACCGAGCAATCAGATATAGGTTATACATGTGCAATTATGTAAAATATTTAGATATGAGTCATTTTGTATAAGGAGACTCAAATAAAAGAAGGAAAGGGAAAATTGGATATTTTGGTCTGTATTCAAGCAATATCAATTCTTTCTCTGGAGACAGATAGGATGCTTCATGATTAGTCCTTTTGGGACTGTCTTGAATCATTGTAATGTTGAGAATAGTCAAATCGTTCGCAGTTCTTCATTGGACAATATTTTTACTTTTTGCTGTATTCACTTAAAAGCAATTCTCCTGGGTTCTGTTCACTTCACTATGCATCAGTTCATCAAGTTTTTCTAGGTTTTTCTGAGATCTGTCTGCTCGTCATTTATTATAGTATAATCACAATCATATAGCACACTTCGCTTAGCCATTCTCCCATAGATGGGAATCCCTACAATTTCCATTTCTTAGCCATCACAAACTATCTTTTTGCACAAATAGATCCTTTTCTCTTTGGGAAATTTCTTTGGGATACAGACCTAGCAGAGGTATTCCTGGACCAAAGGGTAGGCACAGTTCCAAATTGCTCTCTAGAATGATTGGATCAGTTCACCACTCCATCGACAATGTATCAGTATCCCAGTTTTCCCACATCCCCTCCAGCATCCAACATTTTACTTTTTTTTCCTCACATTAGTCAAAGTGATAAGTGTGAGGTGATACCTCAGAATTGTTTTAATTTGAATTTCTCTAATCAATAGTGATTTAGAGCAGTTTTTTATGTGACTATAGATTTGATTTTGCTTTGATTGCTTTATCTGAAAACTCTTGTTCATATCCTTTGATCATTTATCAATTAGGAAATGACTTGTATTTTTATAACTTTGACTCAGTTCTCAATATAGTTGAAAAATGAGGCCTTTATCAAAAATATTTAGTTGCAAATCCTCCCCCCACCAAGTTTTTTTTTTAAATTTCTTTTATTTTGGTTGCATTGGCTTTGTTTGTTCAAAAATTTTTAATATTATATTACCAAGATTATCTATTTTATATTTTGTGATGCCTTCTATATCTTCTTTGGGCCTAAATTCTTCCTTAGCCCATAAATCCCTGCAAGGTCTGACATTCCCTGTTCTAACTGTGTCCCCCTTTTCCCCCCTTCCCCCCCAGTCCTGACATTCCTTGTTTTTAGATCCTGCCCAGCTCTGACATTCCCTGTTCTAAGGCCCTTCCCAGCTTTGATATTACCTGTTCTAAGCCTCAATTCTGAAATTTCTTGTTCTAAGCCCCCTCTTCCCCTCCTGCCCTGACATTTCTTGTTCTGAGGCCCCTCCCAACTTTGACATTTTATCAGTCTCTTACCCAGGTCTCTCAGCATCCTGAGAAGTACTCTTTTTTTATGGACTATACTACTTCCCTGACAGGCCCTTTCCCCAACTTGTGGGTCCTGGATAGTTGCCTGTGTGATTCCCTCAGATCTGCTCAGGAGCAGTTAGGGCAGGTGATGGAGCCAATGGTGTCCCCCAGTATTGAGGTCCAATGCTCAAAGTCCAGACCAGTCTCCCTCCTGGCTGCCACGGGCTCCTCCTTGGCCTCCATTTTCTCCAGGGCCTTGGCCTGGGGCTGAAGGTCAACCAGCAGTCTCCTCACGGCCCAGCCTCTGTCTTGTGCTTCCAAGGCGAGTATGGAGCCCATTTGGTAATGAGTTGTGCTGGATCTTTTGTTACTATAATTAATGCCCAACTTTCCGAAGTGTAATTAAATTGGAATTGTTCCACATTCAATAGCTAAAGTGTCCCATTAGGTACGAGCTAATGCGACTGTCTCTGGGAAGCAAATGAGGACGGGAGGCCCAGCTGAAAGGGATGCATAAATAACCCTAAAAGGAGACATATAAAGACAACGTGGATGGAATATCCATGGGGCCTTCAGGCATTGGGGCTCCTGGCTGGGTCAGGCCAATGGCTAATTACCCAAGGAGGAGGATGTATGCACACATGCAGAGCTGGGGTCATCACACCTGGATGGGAGTGACTCCAACCCCACAGGAAAAAGCTTTGCTAAGTCACGGGGGTCCTAAAAACCAAACACTGAACCCCATGGCCTTTGGATTCAAATTCAGCAGCCTTTCACTCTAAGGTCCTACCTACTAAACTCAGTTCAATTCACTTTGACAAATATTTTTTCAATGCCTACTATGTGCAAGGTGTAAAGGGTGGAGTAGTGGATAAAGTAAGGAAGAATTGGAGTTGAGTCCCACTCTGGGCACTTATTAACCTTGTGATCCTGGGTAAATCTTTGAACTTTGACGTGTCTTATACAGCTCTCTTTGGACTTATTTAATGAATCATTGAAAGACTGCTTCAACAAATATTTATTCACTGCCTACTATGTGCAAGATGTAAAGGGAGTATGGGCTAGTGGGTAGAGTAAGGGAAAATTGGGCTTGATCCACACTATGAGCACTTATTAACCTTGTGACTCTGGGTAAATCGTTGAACTTTGACTTGTCTTATGCAGCTCTCTTTGGACTTATTTAATGAGTCATTGAAGGACTGGAATCTGGGACCTATTTGGTAGAAAGACTCCATTCATGGGAATCTTCTACACTAAAGAAATCCCATCAAGGCAGAGGGGTTACAAAGCCCCCAATGAAACACCTCCTGCCTTTTTGCTGGGAGGATACTAGATGTACACACATCAGTAAATACAAGATAATTTGAGAGGGGAAAGGGCATTGATAGCTAGAGGGATCAGGGAATCCTTTGAAAAGGCTTTCTGAGAGCCTGAAGTTTGAGGCACAGCCTGGGTAAAGGCCTGAAGGAGGGAGATAAAAAGCTAAGGTAATGGTCCAGTTTGACTAGAGGGCAAAGGCTGGGCAACTATTAGTTTGTTATGTTGTCCAGTGGATTCCAGTTCAGATGAAGGGGGGACCAAGATGGCCTCGATGGCAGGAGGGCCCAATGGAGACTAGCTCTTGCCCAAATTGCCTCAGCAAAAAAAGGAGGAAGAACAATCCAGGGGGTACATAATGGCCATAAGGCTCTGGATGTGGAGGGATAAGGATAAGGGATGGATGGAGGGAGAGGCTGCTGAGGGAAGCAACAGCTGGGAGCAAGGAAGCTTATGACCCAGTATATTATGGGAAAGAGGAAGATAATAGCCAGACCTGGAGAAGATGGCCTGTGTGTAGTCTTCTGGGAAAACAATAGCAACCTAAAGCAGGGGTCCAGATGACAGACACCTGTGAGAGGAGATCACTCCAGAAGCTTGAACCCTCATGTCTGGGACAAATGCTGTTTATGAACTCAGGAAACAAGAGATCCTGTGAATCTCATCCAGCAGAGAGAGAGAGCAAGTGCTCTCCAGAGAGAGAAAGACTTCTAATAGCAAGACTTTGGGGTTATTTTTTATCCCACAAATATCCAGCGCTTGTCAGTATTTAACAACCGGCTCTCCAAAATCACACCATGGTATTTTAAAAGTTTACTCTGTATTTTATTAAGTCTAGAGCATCAACAGAATAATAAATCAAGCCCTGATTTATATCATTTGCTGATATACACTGAAAACTTAAGAATTGGCAAGGTTAGGTACCAGCTGATTCTAGCTGACTCTTGCAATACTAGAGTTTGTAGATAGCGGGCTAGCCTTAGGATCAGGAAGAACAGAATTCAAATCCTGCCTCAGACACTTAATAGTCAAGTCAATTAACCTGACTTAGCCTCAGTTGCTTCATGTAAAACAAGAAGAGCAGAATGTTCCTTCCAGGGTTGTTATAAGGATCCAAGGAGGAGGACTTTTATAAAATGGGTTATAAAGTTTAAAGAATTATACAAATGGCAAGGAGCAGCCCTCCCCCCCCCCCTTTGGGGATCTAACCATTGTACACTATAATTGTGTCTCACTATAATGGCAAACGGTGGAGAAGGGCATGGACAACCCACCTGGCATCTTTGCCAAGAAAACCCAAAGGGGGTCACCAAGAGGCAGACGTGACTGCAGTTCCTGAGCAATAACAGCGCTCTTGTAGCTTGAGCCTGGGCTTTACCTGGATCCGGGGTGCACTTAGGAGCCTTTCAGGGGACCAGCTCTTCTTGTCCCTCAAACTTGGCCGCTGACCTTGCTAAAAGCTAATGGATGCTGTGCACTGCTTGTTGATGGGAAGCTTGCCACCGGGGGTGCATGATTAGTCATAGCCACCCATAGGATCCCAGGCAGCAGCCATGATTCTGGGCTGGGGATGGGGCAGGATGGCA
>JAJPUD010000298.1:265646-279112 GCA_023553655.1 Myrmecobius fasciatus | reverse complement strand
CAGAGGCAGGTCTTTCTGCCATCAAGTTTAGTGCTCCTTCAATTATGATGGGGAGCTCACTACCTTCCAAGGCAGCCTGTTTAATCTGGAGACAGCTTTGACTTTCTCAAAATTATGGTTTTGGTTTTCTCAGTAATGTCTCCACCTTGATTCTAGCTCCTCCCCTGGAAACCAAGGACAACAAAATCTGCTCTCTCTTCCATACAACGATGATGCTCAAATATTGGACAGTTATGGTATCCCCTGCCTAAAACTTCTCTTTTTCAGAATATATATGCTGGAGGGGCAGCTAGGTGGCGCAGTGAGAGAGCACCAGCCCTGAAGTCAGGAGGACCTGAGTTCAAATGTGATCTCAGACACTTAATGCTTCCTAACTGTGTGACCCTGGGCAAGTCACTTAACCCCAATTGCCCCAGCCAAATATATATACATATATGCTGGATCATATGAAGGTCTGACAAACTTTATTATTAATTTGGCTGATTGGGAAGCTGATGGCTATTTCTGGACAGCTCCAATTTCTGGGGACTTCTCTCTCATATCAAGGGGAACCTGCTCTCTCTATTTTTCACATCCATCCACTTTTAGGTCTGGCCTCTGGAGCCAAGAAGCTGAGTTTGATCTCTCTTCCATTCGTCAGCTTTTCAAGTACTTTAGATCAATCATTCCCCCTCCCTCCCATGGTCTTCTATTTTCCAGGCTAAACAAGCCCTGTTCTGCTACTGATACTGCAGATACTGATCTGACATGGACTCCAGACCCTTCCCCATGCTGATTGCCTCCTCTGGACATTCATCATCTGGTCAGTGTTATTTCTCAAACTTACACGTGTTGAACTGAACTTGGGAGGCCAGATGTGGTTTGGCCATTGTCTCCCCTACTCAGGAACCCAGATTTCTATCCAGATGAGAGCCCAGACGTCCAAAGCCCGAGCCAGTGCACATAAGGGATACTCTACTCAAGTGCTTGTGGGTAAGGGGAGGCCCAGAAAACAGATGCCCCCAAAAGTCCAGAAGGAAGACAAAAGAGCAGGGAGAGCTCCCCCCCCCCCCAATTCAGATCATAAGGGGAAGGGGGAGGGAGTGGAAAGGAGAGAAGAGGGCCAGCCAAAGCCAGGATCCTCTGGCCCAGAAGGCCAAGGGAGGGGGCAGAAATGAGCCCAAGGAGCCACCAGAGGGGCCAGCCCCATCCCCACCTCCCCTATGTCTTCATTAAAGGTCATTCCACAATTCAGTCAAACATATGGTTCCTATGACAAAGAGAGAAAGTGTTCAAAGTGCTTCTTGTACCGAATATGACTCGTCTGCAAAGGCCGCAGGGCAACAGAGAGGAAGGAGAACTTGGGTCTGTGCCCTGGCCTGCTCTGGCCAGACATGAAGACTGAGAACTGAGAGTGTGAGAAGGGCCAGAAGGTGGAAGGGGCCCTAGAACAGGGGGTGTCAGGGCTGGGAGGGACCTTAGAGCATGAAATGTCAGAGGTTGGAGGAGCCTTAGAACATGGAATGACTGGACGGGGAGGGACCTTAAGAACCATTTAATCCAAACCATAGAACCGGAGAATGGCAGTTGTAAGAGACTCATGTGACCATCTATTCTAATCCAGCCTTAGAAGGCATCGGGCAGGGATTCTGCTGCCTCTCCCCAGTGCCAGTACCACAGCATTTCACTTGGCAGCCTGCTCCTGTTTGGGACACCGTTAATGTTTAATGTTAGGAAGTTTTCTCCTTTTCCCCCCTCCTCACATCAGGTCTGCATTTGCTCCCATTCCGAATCTCCTACTAGCTGGTTCTGCCCTCTGAGCTCAGAGTCAATCCAGGCCCGAGGACAGTGCCATGTCCCACCATATTTTCTGGGGTCCATGCCCTCAGACCTTTGAACTGATCTAAATATGGCGTACACCCCAGCCCTTCACTGTCCTATGTAGTGTAATGCAATGGGCATTAAGGTGCCTTCTATGTGCCAGGGACTGTGGGAGATTCTGGGCACAGGAGGAGCAAGTGGGAACAAGTCTGTCCTGAAGGAGCTTTCCATCAGGGAGAGCAGAGAGATGGGCAAATACCCCCATTTCAGGACTGAAGTATCACACTAAGCTGGTGAAAGGGGGAAATCAGGAAAGACTTTGTGTTCGAGGGGGCTTAGGATGAACCTTGAAGGGAGCTGGAAGGTATTGGTGAGAAGGGACATTCCATGGATGGGGGACAACAATCCACATATGGGGAATATTCCACCCGAGTAAAGACATGGGTGGGTGTCAGGAGGTTGTGTGTAAGGGACAACAAACAAGCAATGACGGTAAGGATGATGATAATAGTAATAACAGTAACTAAGGGGGGGTCCTTTCAGGGACACTCATTCAACTCACTCTCAGACTGGCAGGGCAGATTCCTTATAAGGTTGACTAATACTACTCTGAGGGTCATGGGCCAACCCTGAGGATTAGGGTTTATACCATTGCTCCTTGTGAGCCCCCATTTGTGTTCTATCCATTAATGATCAGCCAGTAGCTCAGATAGCATTTAGAAGGGATTTCTACAAAGATGGCGTTTTATGACCGGTCATTACAAGATGTTTCACCCCACACTTGGGGCAGACAAATAAACACAGCCTCCTGTAGCGGAGATGTTCAAACCTAGAATTCAATGGTAGTGAGGCGATTGTTTAGAGAGCATTTATGGCAAGGAGGCTCCTACTAATTCCTAGCTTTGGAATCCCTTTCTCTCTTCATGAAGTTCCATTAACAAGCAGTTCTCTGCTGGACTCTAAGAGCTGGTGCTTTTTTCCAAGTCAAAGCCGGCCCTTCTCTCTGCCAGGGAGTGATCACATTCATGCAGGCTGACATCGTCTTCAGGTGATATTCTTTCCACACTTCTTCCAGGTGTTCCCACTGCCATGGACTCCCATCATTCCAAGGGACACTGGCTACTCTTAGCATTCAGCTCCAGATACTGATGGGAAATCTGGATCTCCAAAAAGTACCAGGTTGCCTGCATTCTTCCCTCCACAAATGTTCTACAATCAGGAAAGACAAAACACAAGAGACCAAGGCAATCATGTGCTCAGAGCTGCCGTGGCTGGTGGGAGACAGGGAGATGCTCTTCCCCTAGCTGTCTCTCAAGGAGGCAGCTGAAGGTAGCTCTTTAGCTTTCTACTTCAAATGAAAGAGATTAAGGCACAGGGAGACACAGAGACAGAAGGGAGAGAGACAGAGACAGGGAGGGGGGAAGGGAAGGAAGGAGGAAGAGAGAGAGGAAAGAGGGAGGGAGGTTAGAGTGGAAGGATGGGAGAGAGATAGAAAAAGGAGGGGGAGGACAGAGAGGGAGGAAAAAGGGAGAGAGGAAGGCAGAAGCAGAGAGAGAGAGAGAGAGAGAGAGAGAGAGAGACAGAGACAGAGACAGAGACAGAGAGACAGAGACACAGAAATAGAGACACAGAGAGAGACAGAGAGACACACACACAGAGACAGAGACAGAGAGAGACATGGAAAGAGAGAATGGAGAGAGAGAGAGAGAGAGAGAGACAGAGAGAGAGAGAGAGAGACAGAGAGGGAGACAGAGAGTGGGGAAGGGAAGGAAGGAGGAAGAGAGAGAGAGGAAAGCGAGGGAGGGAGGTTAGAGTGGAAAGATGGAAGAGAGATAGAAAAAGGAGGAGGAGGACAGAGAGAGAGGAAAAAGGGAGAGAGGGAGGCAGAAGCAGAGAGAGACAGAGACAGAGAGGGAGACAGAGAGAGAAATAGAAACAGAGAGACAGAGAGAGAGAGAGAGAGAGAGAGAGAGAGAGAGAGAGAGAGAGAGAGAGAAACAGAGAGAGAGAGAAACAGAGAGGGAGAGTTTCCTTTTTGTATGCATGCTGCATTCTAGCTAAGCCTCCCCTGAGTCATCAATTTTTCTGACTGTAGCCAATTAGGAAATTTTCATTAGCAAACAGTAGCAGCCCCTGGGTTACACATGGCCTGACATAGGTGCCTTTCCTGCCACCTGCACCCCTATCCTCCCAGTTCCATTTGGGCCAGAACCGGCCAGTGAGTATCTGGCTGCACTTGCTCCCAGAGCTGCTTCCCCACAGTCCAATCTACCGAAGCCATGGTAACATTTGTACAGCACTGGAAGGTTTGCATGGTACTTTATGATTAGGATATGATCTGAGAAGACACAAAGAGGCTGTGTGGTACAGTGGATAGGGGAGGAGATTCTCTCTTGGATATAGGCTTCCCTCACCTGCACAAGCTCTCTCCCACATGGCTCATGATGCTCCCCTAGGAACGGGCGCCAACCTGAAATGGATCCTCTCCCTCAGATGTTATCAGAGGACTCACCGAAAGGGAAGACCTTAACACGAAGGGGAAAAAAGCATTAATGCTGGAAGTTCAGGCAATAATAATCCCCTATAAAAGCTAAAGTTTCTCTAGCACCTACGATGTGCCAGCTAAGCGCCTTACAGGTGCAATTTCCTTGGGTTCGGGGAGGGGCCTGTCTGCCCAGGGTCCGATGGGCATCTGGCTGACCTTCCACCTGGCCAGGCTCTCCCTGTGGAAGGCTGCCTGGGGAGACTTCAGAGAGGGATTCTCAGCATCTCCCTGTGAATCAGTGAGGGCTGAGCCCCTGCGGCTGCCCTCCTCTGATTCCAGCAGAGGGAAAAGGAGATTTACGGCCACGCCAAAGATCCTGCCTTGCATATTTAACATTTGCCGCTTTGTTGTGGTGAGCATTGTGTTCTGGAAGAAGCTGGAGGATTCAGAAAACGTGTTTGAATTTTTTATGTCCAATTTGTTTGAAGCCTTCTGCCTGCAGTCTGCCATCTTGCCCCAGACAAACCCAAGTCTCCCCAGGCCAGGCGGTGGAGTGGAAGTCCTTTGAACTCTGTAGAGCAGCCACGTGGCCCTAAAATGTGGGTGGAGTGGAACAAGCTGGGGACTGGTAGTCAAAAGCACCTAGGTTCAAGTGCCAGCTTAGCTCTGCCTCGTGAGAACTGTGGCTGACTCAAGTCCTCCTCACTCCCGGTCTACATCTATAGATGTTCCACAGGATTATAGAACAAGACACAGAAGGGACCTACAAATAAAATACTTTCATTTTAGGGGTCTTATGGGTAACCGAGCTCCAAAGGGGCTAAGTGATTCTCCACGGTTGCACAGACAGTATGAGAAGGGACTCCAAGCATTTGAGAAATCATTCTTTTCCCTCAGTGCTGAACTGGTACATTTGGTCACCTCCAAACCTGTGATACTAGAATCCTAATAGCCGGCTGTGTGACCTTAAGCAAGAAGCTTTGCCACTATGGACCTCAGTTTTCTCTTCTCTAAAATGGGGGTGAATGGATTTTTTTGGTTTGTTTTATTTTTTGAGAGGCAAATTGTAAGTGGCTTGCCCAGGGCCACACAGCTAGTAAGTGTTAGGTATCTAAGTCAGATTTGAACTCAGGTCCTCCTGACTCCAGGGCTGGTGCTCTATTCACTATAACGTCACCTAGCTGCCTCCCATAACCATTTTTAAAGGTGCCCTTCAACCCTTCCCGTCTTCTCTCACAAGTCTTTCCTTGCCATGTTCTGTGTTGTGGGTCTCTATGGGCTTTCCTGATTGCACACTTTTGCCCATGCTGTTCCCTAGGACCAGATGCCCTTTCTCTCCTATTTCACCTGGGGAATTTCTCTCTGATCTTTAAACCCCAACTCCAGGATCATTGAATTGGAACTCCTGGAGAGCAGGGACTATTTTTGCTTTTCTTTGGGTCTTCAGTCCTTAGCACAGTGCCTGGCACAGAGTAGGTACTTACTAAATGTTTGCTGACTTGGCTCCAATGCTACCCCTTCCCTTCTGAACTTCTAGTTGGTAGCATTTTGCCCTATCTAGTGCATTTGTCATCAATCTTGTAATTGAGGGTATTGACTCTATTTTAGCCTCTCTTAGATTGTGAGTTCCAGGAAGTTAGGGACTTCTCTGAACTTCATTAATTCCACCAGCATCTAACACACTGTTCTCTGCACAGTAGGTGCTTAAATCATAAATAAATAAATGCTTAAATTTAAATAAATCATAAATAAGTGAATGAGCCCAACATGACATGGAACACAGCTCCCATTTCACCCTATTGTTGGTCAAGATACCCCAATTTTCTTTCTTCTTTTTGGGGGAATTTTATTACTTTATAGTTTTTATTGATGCCATTTGTTTTGACATCACCCTCATTTCCCTCTGTATGTTTTCCTCTTCCCCACTCAGAGAATCCTTCATTGTAACAAAGATTATAAGAGGAAAAAAAGGGGAAAAGCATTCCATCTAAAATTCCTACCGAGTCTGATAATCCTTCACTTTTCAAGAAGGAAAGAAAGTGCTTTCTTTAATCTCTTGTTAAGAACCAAAATTGGAAACTCCAGTTTTTTCATGTATAAAGTGAGAGTGATAAGGGAAAAGAAGCTATAACTTGAGTCAGGGGACCTGACTCTTTCATTTCCCTCCTTCTCTAGGGCTCAATATCCCCATCTATAAAATGGAGACCAGAGAACCACTGAGACCCTTGGCTCTTGCTCCTGTTGTGCCAGACACATCCCTCTGTCAAGGGGCCTGCCTTTCTCAGAAGTAGTGATGGTACTAAGAAGGAGAGGCAGAGAAGCAGTCAACCCTCTGTGCCAGGGAAGGCGGAGAAGCAAACAGATGAAGAAGCAAAGGACTCATGAACTACAGGCATCTCCCCAAATTGCCTTTGAGAGGTCGAGTGGATGAGGATAACGAGGAAAAATGATGGGTACTCTTTGCCAAGAGAGAGAGTGTACTTGCTGCCTCTGATGGTTTAATGATAACAGAGACAGCCTCTGCATTTAAGACTGGAAGGGGGATGTGCTGGACACAGATCCTCTGCTTTCTTAGACACCCTATGACACTTCAGGGGCCAGAGGGGCTCAGCTTTTGCCCCCCACTCAGGGGTCAGGAGTCACCCCTCTCCCTCACTCTTGCACAATTTTCCCTCATCTTGATTTCCCAGGGCCCTAGGGCCCCCTATTAAACAGAGAAGGAGGGGTTTCTCAGGAGAGATTGATTATTGATGGATGTATCCAGAACTGAGGACCAGCTGTGGGTCCCATTGAACATCTCTTATGCAATCCGGAATGCTCAGAATTGCTGCACCGTGGAGCCAGGCTCAAGTAATTTCATTTCCTTGGGACTCAGTTCTCCCATCTGTAGGAAGAAGGGAATCTATTGGATAATGTCCAAGGCTCCTCCCTAGCTGTGATGTTCCATGTTCTAAGGCACCTTCCAGCTCTAATATCCTCTACAGCCCTTCCCACTCTGACAATCTCTGTTCTAAAGCCTCTCTGACACTCCTTAATCTAAGGCCTTTTCCAGATTTGTCACCTCTGCTTTTAGAAGTTTCTCTAGACTAACATTCTGTGACTATCATTTGAATAAATTTTTCTTCTGGCACAATTGTGAACTGTTCCTCCTAGGGGGTTTTCTTCTTAAATTTGAGCAAGAAATTGAAGTCTCAACTAGAAAGATCCCTGTCTCCACTCTGTTCAAACCTTGGCCCAAATTTCCAGGTGAGATTGGCAGGGAGGAGGTGATGGGGAGGAAAAGGACTAGGCAAGAGACAAAAGCAGAAGAAATGGGAGGAAGAGAGAGCAAGGCTAATTTAAGACTGGAGATCTGGAGTCACACAATGGGAGCTTGCATTGGATCTCCCTGACTCGGGACTTCTACAATCCATCCTCTGCATAGTTGCCCCCTGTTGAGGGCATCACACGCCTCCTGGTCCCTCAAGTTCACATCCTCAGAGCTGTTCTGGACTCATTATCTCACTTTCACGGCCAAGCTCCTGCCAAGGCCTGTCCATTTCAGCTCAGCAGCCTGTCTTGTAAATTTTACCTTTGCAACAATGCTTGTAAATTTCATCTTTGCTACATTGCTTGTAGATTTCACCTTTGCAACATCTCATATTGATTTTACTTCAGTAGCATTGCTTGTAGATTTCAACCTCTACAGTATCTCTTGTAGTTAGTTTTCACCTTGCAACATTGCTTGTAGACTTCACCTTTGCAGCATTTCATGTTGATTTCACTTCCGAAGCATCTCTTGTCGATTTCACTTTCACAGAATCTCATAGATTTAACTTTTGCTGCATCTCTTGTAGATTTCACCTTGAAACATCTAGCAACTCCACCCCTTTCTCTCATCTGACACTACCCTGATCCTAATGCAGACCTTCATCCTCTTCATACTCGTTTCTTTGTTTTCAAAGAGAACCACTGACATCATGGAGTGATGTTGTGACTCCTGCACGAATTGGATTTAAATGAGGCAGACGTGTATAAAGTCTTATTCTCTCTTCCAGAGTCAAGAAACTCCAGTGACAGGACAAAAGTCAGGATGACTAGTGATGGTTCAGGATGCAGTGGATGCCCTTGGAGTTTGATGTTTGACCAAGTTCTAAGCATGCTACAGCACCTGCTCCTACCACCTTCATGGTCTGTGGGGCAGACACTCCCCTAACTCACCAATGGGTTTTAGACCCAGTGATTGCTCTTGCTTTATCAGAGACAGTTTCCTGGGGTGTGGCCATAGCACGTGCTATAGCTTCTTGGAGCCATGGGTGAAAGCTGGGTGAATTAAGTGGACCCCAAAGGTGGATAAGCAGCCCTGAAAAGGGCTTTGTAGCCCTCACAGCAGACATGTTAGTCCTCCTGAACATCCTATACATTCCAATTAAGTAAGTACTATACACAAAACTAAGGACTGGGGATAAAAACTACAACACAACAGGCATCTTTCCAAAATTTGTTAGAAGTGTTGGTTATCATTATCATCACCAACAACAATATTAAAAGTTATTAATAAACAATTATCTATTAATAATGATGCTGATATTGCTATAATTTTAAATAATAACAACTATCTTTGTCCTCAAGGACCTTATGTTCCACTTGGTGATTACTACATGGATCCAGAGAAGTAAATAGAATGGAAATAAAGAAGAATACAAAGTACTTTCAGAAAGTTGAGAGCCCATACAGCTTGAGGGATCAGGAAAAATCCCATGGAGGAGAAGGCAGAATATGAGTTGTGCTGCAAATAACTGTCTGGGGAGTCAATCGATAAGGAGACAGGAAAGGAAAGGGATGGGAAGGGGAAGAAAATGAAGGGAAAAAGGAGAAAAGGAGAATTAAAAAAAGGAAGGAGAGAGGGAAGGATAAAGGAAAGAGGAAAGAGAAGAATGAACAGAAGGGGAAGAAAAAAGGAAGGAGAAAGGGAAGAGGATGGAGAAGAATGAAGAGAAGAGGAGGAGAAAAGAGAATGAGGAGAAGGGGAAGGAGAAAAGGAAGGAAGAAGGAAAGGAGAAGGGGAAAGAGAAGGGGAAGAAAAAGGAAGAGGGAGAGAGTAGGAAAAAAGAGGAAGTTTGCATGTACAGCAAAATCTGAGAGCCTGGCTGACTCTGTCTAGCCACAGTATACCCACCAGCCTCATGCTGCCCTCTCAGCAGCTTGCCCCATGCTAACACTATACCAGGTCCTGGAAGCCTGGGATGGTGAGGGTGGTATCCTCCAAGTTCCAGCCAGGTTCCCCATGGCTCCCTGAAAGGCTTGGCCCAGAGTTCTGTGGATTGACTAGTCTAGTTGACTGACAGATCTGTAGGATCTCATAAGTCTTCCTTCCTCTCTAGACCTCAGTTTCTTCTTCTGTAAAATGAGGGAAGAGAGGACTTTGGTGGACACTTTCATGTCTGGACCTATGATTTGATGACTTATTTCTCCCCAGTTTTAGATTCTCTGAGAGTGATGGGAGTGACTCATGGTTTGGAGCTCACCATCAGATTCAGTTTCTTCTCCCCTGCAGTGACATGGGATGCCCACGGGTGGGGGCTCACCACTGAACCAGTCTCTTCCTCCCTGCAGTGACAAGGGATGCCCAAGGGTGGGGGGTGTCTCTATTTTTCTTCCTCCCCCCTCCCCGCTCACAGTGGTGGAGCCCCTGCTAATTGGCAGCAGCCCCCTTCAGAAGGGGAGTGTGGCTCATCACTTGCCACCTCACGTTCTTTCATTACAGCTGAGGAGCTGCAGAAGATGTTCTCTGATTAGTCTGTTGAATTATGAATTAGGTTGCGGGTCCCTGTGCAGCTGTTTCCTCCGTGTCAGTCCCCTCGCTTTATTTCCCTGTCTGCTTATAAAACCAGCAGCTTCATCCTGCAATAAACACTTCAAATGCTTTTTTTAGGGGCTAATTAATTGTGTTGCATTTCTGTGGCAGGGGCGAGCAGCAGCGCCCGCCGTGGTGTGGGCCTGGGTGGACTCGGCTCACCCACAGGCTCCCCTCCCTGGGGTGGCAGTGCTTGTACCTCTGATGCTGGAGATGCAGACCTAGAACCATTAGAGACCCCATAACCCATGCCTCCTGCTTGCCTTGGTCCTTGGGATGGCCAACCTGAGAAAGGTTGGCGCCCTCATCACGCTGGCTTGACCCCCGACTCCCTGGGTGACCGTAGAGAAATTGTTCCCCCCCACCCGGGCTCCAGCAGCTTCTTCTGTGAGAAAAAACAGACCTTCGGCTTGTTCCAAACCCTGATCTAAAAGTCTTTGTATCCATGGTTCCCTGCACACACTAAGCGTTTGTTGAATGAGTAAGTGCCTTCGTAGCTACTGTAGGAACTCCTGGGTCTCACCTGTGGTACAGAACAATAGAATTCTATAATCTCGGTGTTGAAAGGGACTTCAGGGGTCACCTGAGCCTAAGTGGGTGCGGGAGAACCTTTACAGCATCCCTGATAAATGCTCATTCAGCCTCTGTTTGAAGACCTCCTGTGACAGGAAACTCACCACCCAACAAGCCTCCGAGAGCTGCCAGACACGTGTGACCTCCTGAGATCCTCGTACAGAATCAGACCTGGAAGAGATTGTAGAAAACATCCCTAATTTATAGATGGGGAAACTGAGGCACAGAGGGGATTTTCCCAAGATCCCAGAAGGGGCAAATAGCAGAGCCAGCCTTGAAACTCAGGTGTCCTTACATGAATCCCTTCCACCAGGGACCAGCCAAGTGCTCAGCCAACCTCTGGACGGCCGAGCATTCGTTCCCAGGTATTCTATAATGATTTTTACTTCTATAATAACAGCTCACATAGTGCTTAAGGTCTGTTAAGCTCTGCTTGCCCGTGAGCTCACTGGAGTCTCAGACGAGCCAGAGAGGTAGGAGGGACTGTCATGATTGATAAGAACACTGAGATCTGGTGATTGGTTGGCCCTCACACAGCTGAGAGATGTCTGAGGCGAGATCTGAACTCAAACCTTCCTAACCCAAATACACCATTCCCTCCCCCATGCCTCCTAGCACCTCACATGTGGACACTTATTTCCTTTGCCTGAAATGTCTTCCAACTCTAATGCCCCCTCATCCAGGGACCCTTCCTCCCTTCTGCCTCAACGATAATAATAATAATTGTAATAATGATATCAATAATAATAGACAGCAGAGTGGAGTAGATAGAACACTAGACTGGGTTGAAATCCTGCATCAGATATTTAAAAGCTGAGTGATCCCCGGACAAGGCAATCATCTTTTCCCAGCCTCAGTTTCCTCCTCTGTAAGTTAGGGTTAAGGTCACCTCAGAATGTGAGTGTAAGACCCCTCAGGGGTATGAGAGGCAAACCTTAGAGAGTTACAATCAGCTATTATTATTACTTAATCATTGTTGTTAATTATTCATTAAATCATTAATAGGATTAGGATTCCTCTCACTACAGCTTGCTACTTTCCTACAAAATGCACAGGTGAAATGCAGACCGCGGGCAGCCTGGCATCCCCTCTTGGCGCGCGGGGGGGGGGGGACCCCTTTCGGCCCTTCAGGAGGGGGGGATCCCCAGGGCTAGGTTGGGGTGGGGGGTGACTCACAACAGCCCTACCTAGAGGGCAAAATGCTCTGTATGGGTGCTTGCAGCAGCCCAAGGTGGGCTTTAGAGCTGGGAGGGGCTCTAGAACAGGAGACATAGGGCTGGGAGGGGCCCTAGAACTGGGGATGTAGGGCTGGGAGGGAGCTTAGAACAAAGGATGTAAGAGCTGGGAGGGGGCTTAGAACAGGGGAGGTCAGGGCTGGGAGGGGCGTTAGGACAGGGAATGTTGGGGACCAACATATTTTACAAATGAGTAAACTGAGGCCCAGATAAGTAAATCGACTCATCAAGTGAGCTTTAGAAGTGGAATTTGGAGCCAGGCTCTGCACTGGGCCGTTCTGAGGGGCTCCCCCCTTTCTCCCTTCTTCACGCTACCCCCCCCCCCCGCCCCCATGTGGGAACTTTCTTCCCATCCCCATAAGGGATCAAGGCCGCGGGGCCCGGCTCCGCCCAGGACTGGGGCTCGGCGCCGGTTGGTTTTAGGGGGTGTTCCTTGTTTTGTTTCCATTGAATTCTGGGCGTTGCTTCTCGCCAGCCCCGAGCGAGCGGGCCGCTGGTTGCTGCCGAATCCCAGCTCTGCAGTTTGGCTCGTCCTTCACGGCTCCGGGGGAGGGGTGGGACTGGGGGGGGGAGGGAAGAGGAAGAGGGATGGGGCAGGAGGGGGAATTAAAGGGCTTGGCGATTTCCCAAGATTCTCCAGCTCTGCCCCGGGCTGGGGGAGGGGCCCCCCCCTGTGGGGCAGGACTGGGGTCAAGCCCCTGGACCTCTGCTAGCAGGTCCTGGGTCCTCCTACAGGAGGCTCATTTCCCAACTCTGGGCATTTGCACTGGCTGTGCCCCCCTCCCCATCCTCATCTCTCTGCTCCCTGGCTCCCTTCAAGTCTCAGCTAAAATCCCACCTCCTCCAGGAAGCCTTTCCATATCGACCTCTGCCGGTGCTCCCAATTGTCTGTCTGCCCATAGTTGCTTTTCTGTCAGCTCCCTTATTAGACGGACTGAGATGAAGGCAGGGACCGTCTTACCTTCCTCTGTATCTCCAGTGCTTGGCACGGTGCCCCGTACACCATAGGCGCTTAATAAATTCCCTTTGACCTCCCTCGTTGCTGACTTTTACTTCCCTTTGAGTTAAGCAGCCTGAATGTTCCCTGGGATGGGGTGCTGGGGAGCCAGTGCATACCTGGAGGGACAGAGGGCCCCCTTCCCACGTAGTGCTTATCAATCATGCCCCAGAAGGAACAGTGCCTCTCTGCCTCCCCACCCCCCAGGGGAGACCCCAGCGAACTGGCTACTAGCCCTTGGATAAGGAGGAGAGAATGGGGTTCTCGACCCTGGCACTCTCAAGCTGGCTTTTTGAGTATTTCTCAGGGTGGCCCGTGTAGGGGGGCTCTGAATCTCCCTTCTGACCTGTACTTGAAGGTCTCCCCAGCTCGGACATTCTAGACAGCCAAGATTCGAAGCCTGAACCAGATGGAGGCAGCTCAGAGCAGACCAGCTGACCAAGACCCAGTTTTCAAAACTTGGTTGGGGTCTCCCAGAATTCCACTGTGTCTGAGGGTGGGCTAGAACAGGAGTGGGCTTGGATTATTTAGCAGGAAGCA
>JAJPUD010000298.1:241346-256640 GCA_023553655.1 Myrmecobius fasciatus | reverse complement strand
AGAAAGAAACAGAGACAGATATAGACAGAGACAGAGACACAAAGAGATAGAGAGGGACAGATATAAACAGAGATAAAGAAAGAGATAAAGAGACAGAAACAGAGAGAGAGATGAAAACAGACAGAGGCACAAAGAGACAGAGACAGAAATAGAGACAGAGACACAAAGAGACAGAGACACAAAGAGACAGAGAGAAAAACAGAGAGGCAGAGACAAAAAGAGACAGAAAAAGACAAAAATAGACAGAAACAGACACAAAGAGAGAGAGAGACAGAGAGAGAGACAGAGACAGAGACAGAGAGAGAGACAGACAAACACAAAGAGATATGGAGACAGAAACAGAGATACTGAGAGACAGGTTCAGACAAGAGACACGGAGAAAGACAGAGACAGAGAGAGACAGAGATAGAGACACAAATAAAGAGAGAAAGAAGCAGAGAGACAGAGAGAGAGCTAAAGAAGCTGAAGAGCCTGCCTAAGCAGAGGTTAGGCCTTCTCAGCCCAGGGGATTTTGTTGTCTAAAGATGATGCACTGATGGTTAATTAAGGATGCTGAGGTCATAGGCCATCAGAGGAGAGGATGTGGGCAGGAGAGAGAACAGAGGGAGATGGGGCCAGACTTTCTTTCTATGGGATATAAGGTCTTTGAAGCTCTGAAGTTCCTCAGCCCATTCAGGGAAGAGTTAGGGGCTCTATACATTTCTTCCCTTAGGATTTGGGGGGTACCTTTCAAGGGGTCTCTAATGCTATCAAGTTGAGCCCCAGTTCTGGCTGGTTTATCCCACTGTTAGACACCAGTGACTAGTTTCATTTACAATTTTTCATTTACAATTTACAATTAGCATCAGTTAATTTTTACAGAGGGGGGTTAACTGAGTCATATAGCCCCCCCCCCCATCTAGTAGCCTTTCCTCCTTCCCCGTGCTTTTTGATCTCTCTGTGGCCTTTGCATCTGTCCATCGCCTCCTTTCTCCTTGATAATCTCTTCTCTCTGGGACTTCATGATTCCATTCTATCCTGCTACTCCTTCTTGGCTGAGCCCTCGTCAGTGTCCTTTGCTGAATCTCCATCCGGATCATCCCTTACTAATTGGACACCCCCAGGGCTCTGTCCTGGACCCTCTTCTCTCCTTCTAGACTACATCAGTGGAGATCCCAGCGGCTCCCATGGATCCCACTATTATCTCTAGGTTGATAATTCTACAATCCGTAGTTGATACTGCTGCATCCCAAATCTCTCTGTTTAGCTTCCCCCTCTCATTTTCAGCTGTAGCCATATTAAACTCAACCTGTCCAAAAGGGAACTCTTTATTTTCTGCCCAGACCTGCCCTCCAGTACTGGCGGTTGTCCTTAATGCCTGAAGAAGACCAAAATGGCTTCATTCGTGTCGGAGCCAGGGTGCAGTGTCTGACCGACACAAGCTCTGCAGGCTGCACCCCAGTCCAGGCACAAATAGACCATGGGAACATTTGGGTGGAGATGTCTCTAAATTTGTGCATCTCCTGTTTCTTTTCAGCTCCTGCGAGTCTGCTTTGTGCATAGAGTCTAGCTCCTTCTCGGATGTGAGCTTGCCACGCTGGATGGAACGGCGCCAGAGTTTCCCATGTTTCATAATCAATTCCAAAGTTCTTCAGAGAGACCTTGAGAGACTTCTGTAGGAACACCTTCCTTATGTGACTTCTCGGCAAAATAATCTTTCCGGCAAGCATATGTTCGGCTCTCCAACAATACGACCAACCCATCAGAACTGTGCTCTCGGCAGTAGAGTTTGATTGCTTGGCACTTTAATTCAAGAAAGGACCTCAATGTCCAGTACCTTCTCTTGCCAGATGATCTTCAGAATCTTTTTAAGACAATTCAAATGACATTCAATTTCCTGGCACGGCATTGGTAGACTGTCCAGTTTTCATAGGTGTACAGCCATGAGGTCCGTCTGATGGTTCTGTAGACCTTCAATTTAGTAGCAGCTTAAAACCTCCCACGCTCTCCTTTAGAATCTCCCAGACATTGAACTACCTCTGCATCAACCTTATCATTGGTGTCTAAGTCTACTGCTAAAGCAAGTGGACTCATCAGCAGCCTTCAAAATCTCTCCCTTTGCTGTAATGGATGGCTCCACATGTATGGCTGGTGGAGGACCTCCATTTTCTTGCTATCGTTAGGCCAAAATTAGCATGATCTGTCTGGACCTGCTCACTGGAGGATTTCGGCACCAGCCCGAATCCTGATCATGGATGAGGAGTGAAGGGGCGGAACTCACACAGATGGTCCAACAGGAGGAGTGTGTTTAGTCTAAATTCTCTCAGCCTGATATACCCTAATGCACTTACATAGCTACAGCACATTGTGCATGCAGGACCACATAAACAACTTGCTATTATGTGCAGATGCCTCCTTGCCACTTTAGTATATAACTCTGCTTTAATTACAACACAGGTTATAAGGTCCCTTGACTTCTCAGGAAGCTCGAGATGCCCTTGGGGTGATGGGGAGCCAAGCCAGACATAACAGCAGGGTCCCTTTTACTGGACTAAAGAGTCCTGTACCTCGCCCAGGGTTCCCCACTATCTGTGATCCTCTACAATCATCAATCCATACTTTGTTGCATCTCAGCTTCAGAGGCTGCACTGAGTTTGCAATCATCTGCAAACAAAAACTCACGCATCCACTCTCCTTCCACTTTGGTCTTGGCTTACAGCCTTTTCAAGTTTAATAATTTGCTGTCGGTGTGGTAGCTGATCTTGTTATTGCTTCATCTGACAACATTGCTGAAAATGTCATGCTAAAAAGCATGGAAACAAGCACATAGCATGTGCTTCACTCCCTTGGTGACTGGGAAAACTCAAAAGCATTATCCGTTATCCAGAAGCCGTGCAAGCATGGGCCATCATGTACAATACTGAAGACCTTCCCGACACAATTAATTTGGCCATGCTCTCCCACAAGATCTGATGACTGACTGTATCGAAGACCTTGGTCGGGTTGACAGACTATGTACAGACTTCTGCTCCTGGTATTTTTCTTGGTGTTGTCGGGCAACAAACTCCACATTCACCATTCCTCGACCATTTCTACACTGCCCTGGAAGATGGCTGTCCTTCAGATGAAGGGTCAGCCTCTTGAGGAAGACTCTGGCAAGAATCTTGCTGGCAGTGACTAAGAGAGATCCCTCGGTGATGATCACGGGTCAACCTATTTCCTTTTCCTTTATGAAGATAAACAATGATGGCAGCCTTGATCTCCTGGGGGGATAGCTTCTTGTCATATAACCTGGAAGATTTCAGTCAGTTTTTATATGAGTAGCGGGCCCCTGCCTTGGAAATCTCAGCCAAAATAGAATCAGCGCCAAGTACTTTACCACACAAGAGGAGTCTAATGGTGTTCAAAACCTTCTTCAGTTGGAAATTTGACTAGAGAGGGATTGAGTTCAACCTGAGGGAGACGGTCAATGGCTTCGGCATTGGTTGATGACAGTCTGTTGAGAACATTATGGAAGTGTGCAGCCCATCTGTCCAGGATCATGTCTTTATCACTAATCAATGTAGCTCCATCAGCACCGAGTAGTTGAGATGCACCAAACGTCTTGGCCCATAAATAGCCTTCAGGGCATCATAAAAGTGCTTAGGATTGTTATTTATCAACATAAAACTGAATTTCATCTGCTTTTTTACTGAACTAAGAATCCTGCATCTCTCTAAGCTTTGCTCCCACTTTCTTTTTGATGGAGTTAAACACTACTTTTTCTTCTTTTTAAAAAATAATAGTTTATTTTCCCCCAGTTACATGTAAAGACAATTTTTCACATTCAGTTAAAAAATGAGTTCCATTTTTTTCTCTGCCTGCCTCACCTCCCCTCTCTTTGAGATAGTAAACAATTTGATATAGGTTATAGATGTTCAATCATGCAAAACATATTACCGTATTAGTCATGTTATAAAAAAAGAAACAGACCCAAAGGGGAAAACCATGAAAAAAAGTGAAAAATAATATTCTTCAATCTGCATTCAGACTCCATCAGTTCTTTCTCTGAAAGTGCAGAGCATTTTTCATCACGAATTATTATTATTATTATTATTATTATTTGCTTTTTGCTGAGGCAATTGAGGTTAAGTGACTTGCCCAGGGTCATACAGCTAGGGAATGTTAAGTGTCTGAAATCACATTTGAATTCAGGTCTTCCTGATTTCAGGGCTGGTGCTCTGTCCACTGTAGCGCCACCTAGCTGCCCCTTCATCATGAATTCTTCAGAAATGTCTTGGATCACTGTATTGCAGAGAAGAGCTAAGTCATTAACAATTGCTCATCATACTGTATTGCTGTGACTGTGGACCATGTTCTTTTTATTATTTTTAAAAATTTTATTATTATTATTATTTTTTTATTAATACTTTTTATTTGCAAAAACATATGTATGGGTAATTCCTAAACATTAACCCTTACAAAGCTTTCTGTTATAAATTTTCCCCCCTACTCCCCACCCCTCCCCTAGATGGCAGGATATCCACTACATGATAATTATGTTAGAATACTTAAGAAATCGAATATATGTATAGTTATTGCAT
Source organism: Myrmecobius fasciatus (assembly GCA_023553655.1). NCBI lineage: Eukaryota > Metazoa > Chordata > Mammalia > Dasyuromorphia > Myrmecobiidae > Myrmecobius > Myrmecobius fasciatus. The sequence goes on along the minus strand of JAJPUD010000298.1, from coordinate 252,078 downwards.
CATTTTTTTTTTGTGCAGGAGAAATCGTATCTACAAGAAAGAATAATCCAATAAAGGAAATACAATGCAAGCAAACCTCAATAGAGAACATGAAAATGTTATGTTGTGGTTGTGGACCATGTTCTACTGGTTCTGCTAACTTCACTTTGCATCAGTTCTTTCCAGGTTCTCCTGAGATCTGCCTGCCCATCATTTCTTTCTTTTTCCTCCTCAATAATAATTAATTTTTCCAAATACACATAAAGACAGTTTTCAACATTCATTTTTGTAAGACTTTGTGTTTCAAACTTTTCTCCCTCTTTCCCTTATATCCCCTTCCCCACGACAGCAAACAATCTGATATAAGTTAAACATGTGCAATCCTTTTAAATATATTTCCATATTTGTCATGTTGTACAAGAAAAATCAGTCCAAAAAAAAAGGAAAAAGTGGTCAAGCAAAAAAAGAAACAAAAAAGGGTGAAAATACTATGCTTTGATCCTCAGTGAGTCTCCCTAGTTCTCTCTCTGGATGTGGATGGCATTTTCCATTCCAAATCTATTGGAATTGTCCTGAATCACCCCATTGCAGAGAAGAGGCAAGTCCAGCACATTTGATCACATAATCTTGCTGTTCCTGTGTACAATTTTTTCTCGGCTCTACTCACTTCCCTCAGCATCAGTTCCTGTCAGTCACTCTGAAATCATCTTGTTGATCATTTCTTACAGAACAATAATATTCCATAACATTCATATACCATCACTTATTCAGCCATTGTCCAACTGATGGACAGCCATTCAGTTTCCAGTTCCTTGCCACTACAAAAAAAGCTACTATAAACATTTTTGCACATGAGGGTCCTTTCCCTGCTTTTATGATCACTTTGGGATAGAGGCCCAGTAGAGACACTGCCAAATCAAAGGATGTGCACAGTTTGATAGCCCTTCGAGCCTAGTTCCAAATTGCTCTCCAAAATGGTTGGATCCGTTCACAATTCCACCAACAATGTATCAGTGTCCCAGTTTTCCCACATTCCCTCCAACATTTATTATTATCTTTTCCTGTCATCTTAGCCAATCTGAGGGATGTGAATCTCAGTCTCAAAGCTATTATTGACTAGATTAGTTTTGATTGCAAAACCTATTCCAGCTTCATGGCTCCCTCCATCACTGTGGCCACTCCAGAAAACCCTGCATCCAGCTCCAGCTTTGCTAGGCTGGCTTTCATTGGGCAGCCATGTTTCACTCAGGGCTGCAATTTGGATGTAAGACCGAGTGCTCTTGCCACAAGAGCTATTTGTCTTTCAGGTCTACTAGATTTCTTGTTGTCCATAAGCATGTAAATATTCCATGTTCTGATGGGGGGGGACATCTTGTAGTTTTTTTTTTTTTCATTTTGATCACAGGATAGGGTTCCCACCTGCTGCGGTAATCAGGCCAAAGTTACCTTAGGTGAATCAGACAATTTTAGGGGGCCTTTTCTAGCTCTGTCCTCACACCAGGTCAGCAGTGTGGTCCTTAAAAAGCTGCTCAGAGACCCTCCTGCTGTCTCAGACCAGTGAGAAAACTGGATCTTGGGCTGCAGGGCTATGACTAGAGTTCCCACAGGAGCCGGAGGCAAGTTAAAATGGTAAAAGCGATGGCTTTTGACTTGCATTTACATTGCATTTAAGCGAGACAGAGTGGTCAGCCTCCCTCTCTCAGAGGACAAAGTCAGGACAACTTGTGATGGCCTGGGAGACAATGGATGACCCCGGGATCTTAGATCTCTGACCAAGCTCCAAGCCTGCTTCAGCTGCTTCACCACCAGGGGAACAAATTGTCCCCATCTGCCCCTTCTGCCAGGGGAAGCTTCACATGCTTGGGCTGGACATCCTCCCCAACTTACTGATGGGTTCGAGCCCCTTGTTATCCCTCCGACCTCGTCTGATGAGCTGATTTGCTGGGATGTGGTCAGCTGCTCATGCTATGCTTCTTGGAAACACAGGTGAGAATGAAGTCCCAGATAGACCCCAGAGGTGGATGAGCATCCCTAAAAAGGGCTCAGCAGCCCTCCCACCACACTGGTCCTCCTTCTTTTTTTTTTTTTTTTGCTGAGGTAATTGGGGTTAAGTGACTTGCCCAGGGTCACACAGCTAGGAAGTGTTAAGTGTCTGAGACCAGATTTGAACTCAGGAGCTTCTGACTTCAGGGCTGGTGCTCTATCCACTGCACCACTTAGCTGCCCCGTACACTGGTCCTTCTAAACACCTGTATACCCCAACCTCCCATTACTATGAGGCACCAGCCAGCCATTCAGCTTGCAAGCTGGGTTGGGGTTATCTTTGACTCTTTACTTTCTTTATCCCCCTTCAATATCTGATCAGTCATAATTCTTGTCGATTTTATCTTTACAATATCTCTCACAGACACTTCCTTCTCTCTTCTGACGTTGCCCGGTGTCCATTAGATTATAAGCTCCTTGAGGGTCGTTTTTTGTATCTCCAGTGTTTAGCACAGTGCCCGGCATACAGTGGGTGCCTAATAAATGTTTATTGGTTGTGTACTGACTGACTGAACCCACATCTCTTCCTTTTCCTACCTCAGTCTCTAGGGAGAGGAGTGGGCTCAAACTTAAAGCGATTGTCCCACCCATTTCTGAACTGGACACATCTTCTTTTTTTATTATTAATACTTTTTATTTGCAAAACATATGTATGGGTAATTCCTAAACATTAACCCTTCCAAAGCTTTCTGTTACAAATTTTTCCCCCCTACTCCCCACCCCTCCCCTAGATGGCAGGATATCCACTACGTGATAATTATGTTAGAATACTTAAGAAATCGAATATATGTATAGTTATTGCCACACATCATTTTTTTGTTCAGGAGAAATCATATCTATGAGAGAGAATAATCCGATAAAGGAAATACAATGCAAGCAAACCTCAATAGAGAACATGAAAATGTTGTGTTATGGTCCACATTTTACATCCCTCTCTCTGGGTGTATATGGCCTTCTTCACTGAACAATTGTAATTGGTTTGAAGCATTTCATTGTTGAAGAGAGTCATGTCCATTAGAACTGATCCTCATATAGTACTGTTGTTGCCGTGTACAGTGATCTCCAGCTTCTGCTGATTTCACTCAGCATCAGTTCATGCAAGTGTCTCCAGGCCTCTCTGAAATCGTCCTGCTGGTCGTTTCTTACAGAACAATAATATTCCATAACATTCATATTCCATCATTTATTCAGCCACTCTCCAATTGATGGACATCTACTCAGTTTCCAGTTTCTAGCCACCACATGGACACATCTTCTTGATTGCTTTGGGTCACAAGGCCCTCTCGGGACTTGGCTCCTCAGTGTCTGGCTTCTGGCAGATTCTGGAATGGACTTCCACTGGACTGAACTTGGCCTCTGGGCTCCGTGAGGGGTTTGGTGGCTCTGCTGCATTGGCTGGGCCCCTGGACTCCAGGGTCTGCTTTTTGATGGTTCAATTTTGGTCTCTGGTTTGGTCCACGTGTTTTATTCAGTCTTACAATGGTTTTTTTTTTCCAGTGGGTTCTTTCAGCAAAGGGGACCATCCAAATGATCAGCAGGATCTTCTCTCTCACTCCTTTAGAGGATGACTTTTGTCACCCCCAGGCAAGAGATGGGAGATGTCCAATCTCCTCAGCCTCCCCATTAACAAGGGGGCTTCCCTCAGGAAGGGACTCCTGTGTACCTCAGCCTGTCCATTTCCAAAATGGGGGTCAAAATGGCACCCACCTACCAGAGGATCAAAGGAGATAATAATTTTAAAGTGCTTAGCACAGAGCCTGATACATAGGAAGTGTTGTACCGATGTTCCCCATTACTATTACTAGGGACAACTAGGTGCCACAGTGGAAAGAGAGGTTCAAATCTGGCCTCAGACTCTTCCTAGCTGTAGGCCCCTGGGCAAGTCATTGAAGTTTGTTTGTCCCAGTTTCCTCATCTGTAAAATGAGCTGGAGAAGGAAATGGCCGAGCCCTCCAGTGTCTTTGCCAAGAAAACCCCAGATGGGGCCATGAAGAATTGTATATGAAAATAAAGGACTTCACGGTCGTTCTTTCATTTGATTTGTACCATCAGCCTGTTAAGTGTTGACTATGAGTATTATTATACCCATTTCACAGATGAGGGAAGGGAGCCTCTGAGAGACTTGATAATTGTTTGAAGGAACTAGAGAGATTCAGTCTGGGGACGTAAGCTCCTCAAATATAGACAATAGTTGTCCAGTCAACAAGGACTGATTAAATAGCAGAGACTGTGTTAAGTACTAGGGACACAAAGAAAGCCAGCTGCTGTCCTTGGGGAGTTCATAATCGAACAGGGAAAACTCCATAGAAACAACTAGGTCTGAGCAAGATAAATGCAGGATAAATTTGAGTTGGTCTTATGGGGCAGACACCGAGCTCAAGGAAGCTCAACTCAAAGATGGAAGGCTGAGCCTTGAAGGAAGCCGGGAGGCCGAAGAGGAGTCAGGAGGCGGAGGCCAGAGTCCCTGAATTGTGGAATATGTGGGGGCCAGAGGGTGTGGATGGAGGCTGGAGGAGCAGGAGGGTTACGAGGGGCTTCCAATGCCCATCAGAGGAGTTTATTTTTGGTCCCGGAGCCAACAGGGAACCATTGGAGTTTATTGGATGGGGGATAGGGCGGGATGACATGGCCAGACCCATGGCTTAGGAAAATCTCCTTAGTAATTGAGTGGAGGATGGATGGATCCAGGCAGACCCCTCTCCCTGCAGCTGTGGTAACCGTCCATGTGTGGGGTGATGAGATTCGGATGACATCAGAGGAGAGAAGGAGGAGATGGTGGAAAAGTGCCATAGACAGACCCTGGCGCCATATTGGATATAGGGGATGAGAGATAGCAAGGGATCTGGGATGATAGCCGGGCTGGGAGGCTGAGGGCCTGGGAGGAGGAGTGGGGCCGTCTACAGTAATAGGAAAGATGGGAAGAAGAGGGAGATTTGGGGGGGGGGAGAAAAGGAGTTTCTGAATCTCATCTTTCTTTTATCCCCAGTCTCTGAGTCTCGTCTTTCTTTTCTCCCCAATCCTGGCGCACTGCCTGGCACCTAGTAAGAGACTGAAAGTGTGATTTCATTGGTATAATCCATGCCCAGGTGAGGAAAGTCTCCCCATCAAAGCAGGTCAGCATCTTCTCTGCTGCTTTTAGACAGGATGCTAGATGTAGAGCCTAGAGCACTGAGAGCTAGAGCCCCATGGCTATGATGGATCAGAGGTGGGCCTTGAACTCAGGCCTTGTTGGATCAGACAGAGGCTGACTGGCTGCTATATCATCCAGCCTATCATGGCACACAGTAGGTCCTTAATCCATCCTTGCTAATTATGACTGGTTTAATGATTTGAGATTATTCTCTGACCTGAGAAGACAACCCAGGAGTATCGGGGGGATTACAGAGGGGTGAATTTAGACTCAATAGAAGGAAAAGTTCCAAGTGGTTAAAGCTCTCTAGAAGTGGAAGAGTGAGCTCGCTTGACAGGCGGTGAGCTCCCTGTCACTGGCAGGGACTGCAAGCAGAAGCTGACCATCCAATGCTGAGGCCGTTACCGAGGTACCATTGGACTAGGGAGTGCTGAGGTCCCTCGCAGCTCTGACCGTCTGGGACGTGTGGCTCATCCAAGGTCAGGAGCCAGGCTGGCTGGCGGTGGGCTTGGTAGTGGGCTCAGTGCTCCCCTCAGGCCTCCCCCAGCCAGAGGCTTATGTAGTCCTGTTCCGAGCAGCTGCTCAGTAAGCACCCGGTTGGCTCTTGCCTGCTGTTGCTGGATGAAGGGGACCCAGAAGAAATCCATCTTCCTCTCGGCTCGACAAAAATACGATGAGAAAGTGGGAGCAATTGGGGAGCAGATTGCCAAGCCTACCCAAGCGTGGCTGGCCCTGGGCACTTCCAGTCACCCCCGGAGCAGAGGAAGATCACTGCCATCCAATTCGGAGGGGCTCTGTGATTTGGGGAGCGGCCATGTTGGGGAGATGTACCAGACTGCATCTTAGCCCATGGTCTTCCATCAAGCTATCAGAATGCATGAGGTACCTACTGTGTGCCCGGCTCTGCACTGGGCACTGGAACAAACCGTGGACCCGGGAAGAGGGGACCTGAGCTCCAGTTGGGGGAAGCTTCATGAGACATGAAAGTGTGATAGAATCAGGATTTAGAATCAGCAGTCATTTCAGTTGAGTCAAGGGTTTTCCTGGAAGTAGTTTGTTGTTTCCTTCTCTAGCTCATTTTACAGAGAAGGAAACTGAGGCACACAGACTAGCTCAGGCTCAGGCAGCTAGGAAATGTCCAAAGTTAGATTTGAAGACAGCTTTTCCTGATTCTAGTCCCTAGAATGAGAGGACCTGGATTCCAATCCAGCCCTGACTCTGAGCCTCTCTGGCTCTCAGGGGGACAAACTCAATGACCTTAGAGTCCCTGGCTCCTCCCCATGCTTGGAACCTCCTTCCTCCTGGCCTCTGCCCCCCACTTCCTTCTGTCAGAAGCCTTTCCCTTGCCCTGAAGGCCGGCACCTTCCATCTCTTATCTTAATGCCAGTAATTAGCATTTATTTAGCATTTAAAGGTTTGCAGAGCACCTCATAATTTTTATTTTATCTCAACACAATCCTGGGAGGTAGGTGCTGTGATTGTGCCCATTTTACAGATGAGAGACTTAAGTTGGGATCCCCCCCACTAGGAAAAGTCTGAGGCCATAATTGAATTTCAGTCTCCCTGACTCCAGGCCCTACTCACCCAAGTCTAAGATCCTGGAAATGGTGATGTTGGGAGGAGCACGTCTTAGGGTATCATGGGTAAGTGGAGAATTTTGGTCTTGGCCCTGTTGACCTTGAGATGCTGGCGTGACATTGAGGAGAGGAAGAGGATTCATCTGGACACAGGAAGAGACTACAGACTTCCCCTGGATGATCTGCAGAGAAGTGGACGTCTCCGGAGCAAATGAGGGAGTAGGGAGAGGAGAAAGGGGGACGTTGGAGAGAGAAGCTTGGGCTGGCCAAGGAGACCCAGAGGAGGCAGGGGCAGACCCGGGGGCCTGGCTGAAGCTGAGCGGGCAGAGCACGGACACTGAGGCAGAGGATGCTCCCTTGGGCATCAGCGGTCCAGCCCTGCTGAGAGAGAAAAGATTCTACCCAAGAACTTGGACTGAGAGGAGAAAGTCGCCCTGGGAGATCATCCAACCATAGACTTAAACCTGGAAGGGGCCCCAGGAGTCACCTAGGGCAACCCCCTCATGGGAAAACCTAGTTCCACACAGATCAAGGGACCCCTCAACGTCACGCAGCTAGCAAGAACCAGAGCCGAATTTGCATCCAGATCCTCCCATCATGTTCCAATGCTTCCCCATTGGCTCAGTCTCATCCTTTTTATAGATGAGACAGGATGGCACAGTGGGCAGTGCCCTGGTCTCTAGTCGGAGGTTTGGGATGATGGTCCAAGGAGGGGAAGGCAGTTGCTGAGGAATCCAGTGGAAGGACTAAGCCCTGGATCTTTGAACATTAACCCGATCATCCTTCCCATGTAACACAGCCGGGGAACAAAGATTACATTGGCACAAGGGGAGGCGTCCTTGTCAATGTTTACCAATGGTGTTTCAGAAAAAAAAACAAACGAGTGAAGACACGATGGAACACTACGGGATAATAATAAATAATAGGACACGATAAATGTATAAGACACACCTTGAAGGTTAATCCACGTCGCTGATATTGTCCCCATCACTTTCTTTAGCCTAGACAATCGACAGAACAAGAAACCATTGGCTGATTTGTGGGAGGTGCAGCTGGCAAGCTCGCCGATTCCGGCACCCCCAGCTCAGGGAACTCTGGACCAGGAAACTCTCTCCCGTTTGAGGATCTTCTCTGCCACTTAGGCTTTGCCTAGATCTGAAGGCAGTGACTTACTCGGGATCATGCAGCCGGCACGTGACAGGGACGTCGTCCAGCTTGTCCATCGCAGCCTCTCGCCGGGGATGACCACAGGTCACTGGAGAAGAGGAGGAGGCGGTGACGGAGTCTTCCAATCTGCACTTGGGTGGGAATCCCCTCTGGATCTTCCCCATCGATGACATTGAGCCTCTTCATGGAGATCTCCTGAGATCATTCTTGAGATGAGATCTTCCTCTAGATGACTCTTGCCCCCAGTCCTCACCGTTCCTGGTTCTATGCTGGGATGGGGGGCGGCCAGAACAAAAGTAATCTCCTTCCCCGGTGCTAGTCCTTCTAATCCTAAAAATGGCTCCCACAGACCCCCGAGCCTTCTTCAAGCTCAGCTTGTCCAGTTCCTTCAATGACGCCCAGTTCTCTCCCCCTTCCTGATTGCTTTCCTCTGGGTGTCTCCCAGCTGTGTCACCCTGTGAGTCATTATTATTCCCATCTGTATAACGGGCCCAACCATTCTTGCTCTTTCACTTCCTAAAAGTCTGTGAGGGAAGGGCGCCATAGCCATGGGAGCTGGGCTTCTTCTGGTCACCATTCATAATGGGCAGCCTGGCCCATACCAGGAAATTTGTGGCTCGTCCCAGGGGAGCAGGTCTTGCTTCTTCTGCCTGGGGCCCTGAACCCTATCCCTACCAGCCCCGCTTTGGTTTGGCACAAAGAGAGTCCAGGGAGTTATTTCTAGGGGGATTTCTATGTGACCTCCTTCAGGAGACCACCCTCTGCTGGGTGGCAGGATGGCACGGTGGGCAGTACCCTGGACTTTGAATCAGGGAGATGGTGGCCCAGGTTTGAACCCTCATTCTGTTCCTTAATAATGAGGGTTAGACCAGTTGGCTTTTGGGGCTGTGATCTTACCAGCCTGGGTGACCCTTGTCCAGTTGCTCAGTTCACAAGGAGGGCTGACCTGCGAAAGCCCCCTTCCTCCGGGAGGTTCTGGAGGCTGGTTTGGGGGATGGTGGGTGAGCATCTCATGCCCACATTGCCTGCCTGCATGAACTGCGAGGATTTGAGCCTGCTGATGCCTCACTTTGTCCGATAGCCCAGAAACCTGCTTCGTGGGCACTTTGGTGATGTAGGCGGCTGGGGCTTCCCTTTGAAAGGAGCACCGCTGGGGAAGTACAAGACGCCCCCCCCATACCTGCTGGGCTCCCCCATCCGGTCATCCCCAGAGCCTGGGAGCTCCCCTCAGACCAAAGCAGGGGGAATGAGAGAGGGATCTGTTGTGAAGCATCAGTCTCCCTCCGGAGGGTGTGTGAAGAAAATGAAGCAACCACAAGCATTTATTAAGCACCTACTATGTACCCAAAGCATTTCTTAAGCACCTAAGAGAATTTAGAATTCGAAGGGTCTCCTTCTCTCCACTTTACAGACAAGGAAACAGCTCCAGAGAAAGCAACGATTTGTCTAGGTCACACGCGCCAAATCTGCTCCAGCTGTGACTCCAATCCCAGAATCCCCTGGGCTCCCAGTCCAACCTGCAGCTCTCCAGCAACTCTGAAAAGAAGCCATCGAGCCACAGTTGGATACCTCCAGTGATGAGAAGCTCTCTCTTTCCCAAAATACCCCCGCCTACTTTGGGATGTTGAATCGTTAGCAAGTTTTTCCTGCCACCTGCCACCCTTCAGCCCGTCTCCTTGGAAGATTCAGCCCTCCCCAACTGGCGCTGCTCCAGGTTTTGCTCTCTGAGAACAAGCAGAGCTGGGCCGGGCCCTCCTAGGACCAGGGGTCAGCCCTTTGAACCCTCCAATGCCTTCCTCTCCCCTCCCCCGCTTTGCCCAGCTCCCCACATCTGCCTCCCGATTCTAACCCAGATCCCTTCCTGGGTTTTTCCTCAGCTGCCCAGTGAAGTTGCTAGTGGAGATATGGATCTCGCCATTTTGCAGATGAAAAAACACAGATGGACTCTCAGACAGGGAAGTGATTTCCCAGAGTTCACCAGCTAGACATGCACTGGATGACCAGGACTGGGGTCTCCCGCCTCTCAGAGTGGAGCCCCTTCCTCTCCTGCACACGTCGAGTCCTAAATATCCCTTGGAGGAGACGGAGACGGAGACAGATGGAGGGCATTCGCCAACTCACCGACTCTCAGGTTTTGAAGTCAAACGTGCCCTTCTCCGGGAAGCTATTCTCAGGGTGATCTTTTCCTCCAGCCCACTTGTGTGATCAGCAGCGGGCAAAGTGCTTCTCGCTTTCATCTCCAGCCAATTTTCCTGCTGAGACTTATTCAGGGCTTGGCAATCTCTCCGCAAAGGGATGCCAACCCTTGTTCAACTCCCTCCCTTGGTGGAAGGGCCCAGGGTGGCGCTAAGAGGCCCTCCGGCCTGGGGGATTGTTTTCCAAACAGGTTCAGATCTGTGTGAGAGCTACTGGCACAGGCTGGGCTTGGAAGACTCCTTGGGCTAAGACTGGCTCCCAGAAAAGGAGGAGCCCAGAGAATGGGGGGTGCTGGAGGTGCTGGGAGTCTTGGCAAAGGCCAGGGGAGAGGAGATGGCGGAAAAACCCAACAACCCCAAATGTCAGACTTTTAGAGATTTACTTCATGGATAAGGAAGAAAGGTCTCAGGCTATTGGGGCAGTAGTCAATATGCCAGGTGCCAGAGATACAGAAATAAGGAAATCATCCCTGTCTGCTACAGTTTACTAAGAGGGGCCCCATACACCCAGATAAGTAAATTCAAAGTAATCGGGGAGGTGGGGTGGTGGGTCAGAGTAGACCAGTAGAAGAGCTAAGCTTAAATGGGAACTAGAGAGCCTAAGATCTGTTCCTCTGTTCCTTCCTTCCTTCCTTTCCTTC
>JAJPUD010000298.1:223147-241336 GCA_023553655.1 Myrmecobius fasciatus | reverse complement strand
TTCCTTCCTTCCTTCCTTCCTTCCTTCCTTCCTTCCTTCCTTCCTTCTTTCCTTCCCCACATCCTTCCTTCCCTCCTTCCCTCCTTCCTTCTTGCCTATTCTTAACAGCAAGAGCCACTGAGGTAATTATAAAGAGTCCAATACTGATTTGATGGCACACCACAATTGGAACTTTCAAAGTGGAAAATGCTGCCTTAGGAGAGGTGAGTTGCCGTTCCTGGAGGACTCCTAGCAAAGGCTGGGTGACCACTTGGGGGGATGCTATAGAGGGAATGCCTGTTTAAGTTGGTCCCCCTCTGTGGTCCCTCCCGGGTCTGAGAATGGTGGCTTCTGGGAACATTTCCTTAGGTCCAGTGTCCCTAAGAGTCTGCTTTGCAGCCCTTCTTGCTTCATGCAAATTTGGCTTCTACATGTCATATGGGGAGAAGCTCACTGGCAAGGTAGCCCACTTGAACCTTCAGACTGAGCTGCAATCTGGCTCCCTGCACTCCCAGTTATAGACATGAAGACCTAGAAGGGACCTTCAGCGAGTCCAGTCTTTCTGTTTTCCTGAAGAGGAAATGGAAGCTTGTAGACAGGAAGTGTCTTGGCTGAGATCACACGGCGTGAATGGCCAAGTGGGGAATCGAATCTGGGTCTCCTCTCTCCAGGCTCACTGCTCTTTTTGGTCCCTTTCTGTCCTTGGAGAGAACAGTTGGGCTGTCCTCCTGCGGGTCCTTTTTAAACCCGAGCCACATCTATTCTGGTCCCTGCTCCGCCATCTGCTTGGCCATGGTGCTAACCCATATGGAACTTGCTGTGGGGCTCACTATTCCCCCTCCCACCCCCTTTGGCTGGTGCTACTGGAGACAAAAGCAGCCCAGCAGGCGGGGGCAGGGGTTCCATATGTCCAGGTCTGTGTAGCTTCTTCCAGATCAGGAGAACAAGGGCACCAGTGATGGGGAATGGGATCCTTCCAGGAGGGGGACCCCGAGATCCATCCGGCTTCACTGAGATTATGTGGAGAGCCGTTGTTGGCGATGGCTCAGAGCTCTGTCTCAGGATGGGAGGGCTCTACCCTGCTGGGCTCCTTAGGGTAGGTGGGCAGGAACTGAAGGAAATAGCAGGAGATGAAGGGGAAGAGATCTGGACTGGGGGGGTCAAGAATCCTGAGTCCTGGTCTTGTTTGGTAACTAGTCATTCCCGTATGGGCTTTAGTCCCTTCTTCTGCAGAACAAGGAGGCTGGACAAAATGGTCTCAAAAGTCCTATTCAGTCTTTAAAATAGGTTGTCTATTTAAAGGCCCCTCGGAGCCCTGATATTTCCTGTTCCAAGGTTCCTCCCAGCTCTCTTATTCCTTGACATTGCTTTTTTCTAAGTCCCTTCCAGGCTCTGACATTCCCTGTTCAAGTTCTCCCTTGGCTCTGATGTTCTCTGTTCTAAGTTCTCTCCCAGCTCTGCCATCCCCTGTTCTAAGCCTCCTCCCAACTTTGCCATCCCCTGTTTTAAGCCCCCTCCCAGCTCTGACATCCCCTGTTCTAAGCCCCCTTCCAGCTCTGATATCCCCTGTTCTAAGCCCCTCCCAGTTCTGACATTCTTTGTTCTAAGGCCCCTCCCAGCTCTGACATCCCCTGTTCTAAGCCCCCTCCCAGCTCTGACATCTCCTGTTCTAAGCCCCCTCCCAGCTCTGCCATCCCCTGTTCTCAGGCCTCCTCCCAGCTCTTATAGTCTGAATTCATGCCTGTATCCTTCAGGGAGGGCTTGTCCCTGCTCCCATACGGATGTCTTATTCATTGTCCATATGATCTGCAATGGGAAATGCTGATGAACAGCAAGGAGTGAGGGGGAGGAGACAGGAAAGGAAGAGAAGGAAGGGAGGGGCAGCTAAGATGAGTATGGCAAGGGGGCACATCAGAGGGAGTTTTATTGGAGCTGCTCCTGATTTCCCAGGGGGCTCCTGCTGGGGTGAGCCAGAGGGACTGCGGTTTCCCAGAAAATTAATTGTTTCATTCAGGAGTGAGCCAGTCAGCCAGCCACCAACCTAAACCCTGGACACTGGGGTCTGACTAATGGCCTTTTGTCAACTGCTTTGGGTTCCGGACAATGAGATCTACAGTGAGAAGTCTCTTATCCCTGACTACCTAATTCCTTCCCAATTCATGGGGTCATGGACATGGGACATGGTCACTGGTACTCTGGTGTCCTGGTGCTCCACTCCATCCATGTCCCTAGAGAGACTGGGGTGTATGGCAGGACCCCAGTGCCTTTGTCTGAAGTGAATCTATGGGAGGCTGGAGCTTCCTTAATTCCATTTCCCTCAGTCCTGTCTGAGGTTCTGCTCGTGGCCTGGGTGGCACCTAGTAATGAAGATATTCCTGTCCCTGCCTCCCATATATATTGGGTTCCTCCTGCAGACAAGGATAGGATGGGACAGGAGGGATAGCAGAGACCTTCTAGTTCAAAGAGCTTTCATTTAACAGATGAGGAAACTGAGGCACAGGGGAGTTGAGTGATTTTTCCAAGATCATACGAGACAGCAGATTTCGTTGGTGGGATTCATACTGTCTTGGAAGGCCTTAAAGGACCAAAAAACACAAAAAAAACAAACAAACAAAAAAAACAACTTTATATTGATCCCTTCATGGGTAGCAGAGTAGGACCTCTCCAAGGTCCTGAATCACATTCTGGCTAATTCCCTGACTTTGCTTCAGCCTGATCACAGGTGACTTTGACCCCTGCCTACAGCTGCTGCCCTTCCCAATTGCTGCAGTGGAAGTAACCCTGGATTTAGTGTCTGAGACCTACGTTCAGATCTTGGCTTTTATCCTTTTTGGTTGAACAACTTTGGGCAAGCCCTGCATTCAGAGAAATTAGGTGATTTGCTAGAGCTCTTCCACGCCAGAGTTGATTAGTTGAGCTTAATTCTGAGCGTTTGGATAGGGTTTTAATGTCTCCCAGATAATGAGGGTCCTTTTTGATTGCTTGAATGTATGATTTTTTTAAACATCTAAAAAGATGATCAGAAACTGGGCATATCCCGAACCACCAGAGGCTTCTGGGAGTGAGAAATTGCCATTCCGATAGGAAGTTGGGGGAGGGGTAGGACATGTTATGGTTTGCCCAAGATAGTGCCCTGCTTTGTGATGGACCAACCTATGCCCACTTAGGCACCAGGAGGAAAGTAGGTGGATATTCGATGTGTCGATGACCAGTGTACCCAGTAGTCAGACTGTTGTAAATCCCAGCTTGATACTTTCTAGCTCTGTGACCATGGAAAGATTCTCTCCCTTGTTGAACCTTGTTTCCCTCACCTACAAAACAGGGCTGACTATTCTCCATAAGAGTGGTGACAAGGCTAACACCACAGAAGCTGCAAGGGGCTTAAAATACGGGAGATGTAGCATCTATAGATCCACTGAAGTAATTGGGGATGTTTTGCTGGGGAAGAGAAGACTCTGGGGATACAGCTGAGGGCTGTCTTCAAATATCTGAAGGGTTGTTAGTGGGAGGAGTGAGTAGCTTTGTTTTACTTGGAACCAAAGAACCAAAGTAGGATGATGATGGTTAGGACTTTGCAGAGAGGTAAATGTCAGGAAACTTCCTCACAAATAGAGGTATCCCAAAGTGGAAGGGTGATGGGGCTCCTCTTTCTTGGAGGGTTTTAGAGACTGCATCCCCCCTGACTTCCTTTCACTTCCTGGATCAAAACTTTAAAATCTTCTGGTTGGCTTTTAAAGTCCTTCTTAAGCTTCCCCTCTCTTTCCAATCTTCTTGCCCCTCCTGCCCCCAGCATATGAACAAGACCCTTCACTTCCTGTTTACTGGCTGTCCCCATGTTTACAATCTTCCCTCACATTTGTCTCCTAGTTTCAAATCCCAGATGAAATCCTACTATCTCCAAGAAAACTTTCCCAACCCCCTTTAATTCTGTTGTCTTCCCTCAGTCAGTCATCTCCATTTGTTGTCCACCTTGCTTGTGGGAGCTCCTTGAGCTAAGTAGGGCCTCTTTTTTGCCTTTCCTTGTATGTTTAGCATAGTGGCTGGAACATAGTAGGTGCTTAATAAATGTGGATTGACTGACTGAATTGCCCTCCTTTAGGGAATGTTATAGAGAGACTATTCAGTTCCAGGTTAGACTCAATGAGGTCCCTCCCATCATTCATTATTCTTGGCTCAACATCCCAAGTTTTTAACCATAGTTGGGTGGCACAGTCGCTAAGAGTGTTGAGCCTCGATTCAGGAAGACCTACGGTAAATTCCAGTTTCAGGAACTTAATAGGTGTGTGACCCTGGGCAGGTCATGTAACTCCATCTGCCTCAGTTTTCCCAGCTGTAAAATGGAGATACTTCCATACTGAGGACTCAATAACAGCTTTGGAAAAACCTGACAGTGCTATAGAGATGCTGATTCTTATTATCTTCATCCTCATCATCAGTCTAATCATTCCTTCTCTATCGCCAAACTTAAAGTCTCCTTACCTTAGCAGGAAAAAAATCATCTCTGGACTGATGAATCTCTCTCGTGGTAGCTTGGTGGGTATTCAAATGATTCTCAAGTTTACTGAAAGGACATCGTTCGTTCTAGGTTTTTGGCTCTGTCCAGGTAGACTGGATCTTCCTCAATGGAAGAACCTTTGAGAGCTCAGAGTCTGCATGAATGTGTGAGAAACTCCTGGAGAAAGGAGTTTTCCTGGAGAAAAGACTTTTCTTTGGAAAGTCACGTGATGTTGACAAAGCAGTGACAATGTACGTGGCCCAGGGCCAGAACTTGGCAATGAAAGGATGAAAAATGACCATCCCGGCCTCATGGAGCTTCTAGTCTGGCAGGGATGAGCGCCCAAAACTCACATAAGTCATGGTGGATGTCTGAAGGGTCCCAGACTTAGGTGATTCTGGAAACATCATTTATCCACTTTGGGTTTTCTATTTCTCATCTCTAATATGACAGGGATGGATTCATTCACCTGTAGGGTCCTTTATAGCTCCAAATCTAAGATCCCATGAGTAAAGCTACTTTACTTGTGCTGCCTCAGTTTCCTTTTTTTCTCTAAAAAGATGGGATTGAATTAAATAGCTTCTGAGGTTCCTTCCAGCTTCAAATCAGCATTCTCTGAAGCTAGAAGGGTTTCAATATAGATGGAAGAGAGGTTGAAGGGTAAGAGGAGATGAAGGAATCACTTCTAGCAGGGTAGAATCAGGAAAGGCTTCAAAGAGGCAGGGACAGCAGGCCATGAAGAAAGGATTGTAACAGATGGGGAAGGGGTACATTTATGAGGGCTAGTTATTCATGGAAGTGATAAGGGTGACATGAAAATCAGGATTGGTTGGAGGGGAGTCAGATTAAGGGGGGTTAAAGCTAGATTTTATATGTATACATAGATCCGATTTGTCAAGTATTTTAACATAATTACCATGTGGTGGATTTCCTGTCATCTAGGGGAGGGGTGGGGACTAGGGGGGAAAAATTTGTAATAGAAAGCTTTGTAAGGGTTAATGTTGTAGAATTACCCATACATATGTTTTGCAATTAAAAAGCTTTAATAAAATTTTTAAAAGCTAGATTTTAGAGGGCTTTGTATGCTGTAAGAAAGATTTCTATTTTATCCTAGAAGAGATGGGACTTAATGGAAGTTCTTTCAGCTCTGGCCACTTCCCATGTGCTTCTTCCCTTTGAAAGTTCCTCTGCTCCCAAAGGTATCCAAGCCGAGGGGAATGGAACAAAGTGAGACGTTTGCCGGGAAAAACCGGCTCTGGGTGTTTGGGGCCAGTAGCACAATCCTTGGCACGTAGTAAGCATTTAATAATGGGCTGGTTTGAGTGCAGGGGAGGATGCTCATGGGAGACATGGGACTACTTAAGGTCTCTTTGGTTTGGAAGGGGCTAAGACTAATGATTTGAGGTAACAGTGTGAAAGAGGGTCTTCCTGGGGTTAGAAAAGAGATACAGGTCCTTGGTCAAGAGAGATTTGGGGACTGGGACCCCACCTGCGGTCCCCTCAACCTCAGCAACCGGGTCATTGCTCCTAAGTCAGATGGAGAACGTTGGCTGTGGCTCGCGACAATGACCTTGGGCCTCCTTTGCTGGCCTGTGAAGCCTATGGGAGGCTGGGCTGGCTGGGGTGAGAGGCAGCCTCCAGTCAGATTTGGTCCTCCACGGCCTTTGGGGCTGGGCGGTTGCCCCCTCCTTAGCGCCGAGATTCTGGGCCTTCTAATGGAAAGAGCTGCGGATTCCGGCTGAGTCTCTGAGATAAAGTTTTTATTATGTCGCCAGTTTAATGACAAGGAGACTTGCTCTAATCTAATTGTCATTATTACCCAGTCCATCATCCCTTCCGCCGGCTTTGTGCTCACTAAAGAGTTAGGTGCTTGGTCCTAGGGAGGAGGTGGGGGGGGACATAGATAAGGTAGAGCTGGAGACCAGGTCTCGCCTGCCTGAGGAAAGGAACCCAAGTGGGCCCTTAGAATACGGGATGTCAGGGCTGGGAAAGGTCTTAGAACAAGAAATAGAGGTTTGGGAGGGGGTCTTAGAGCAGGGGATATCAGGGCTGGGAGGGGCCTTAGAACAGGGGATATCAGAGCTGAGAGGAACCTTGGGATGTCAGGCCTGGGAGGGGCCTTAGAGAAAGGGAATATAGGTTTGGGAGGGTGCCTTAGAACAGGGAATATCAGGGTTGGGAGAAGCCTTAGAAAAGGGGATGTAGAAGCTGGGAGGGAGCTTAGAGAAAGGGAATATAGGTTTGGGAGGGTGCCTTAAAACAGAAGATTTGTTTTGTTTTTGTTTGTTTGTTTTGTGTCAGGACTGGGAGGAGTCTTGTAACAAGGACTGTCCGAGCTTGGAGGGGCCTTAGAACCAGAAAAGGTCAGAGCTGACGGTCTTAGTTTTCTGGCAAGCCTTTCTCAGCTCACCTTCAAGACGTGCTGGGCTTTCAAAGCCCCCGGCCCCTCTTACCTTCCCAGGGCTCTTACATCTCACTCCCCTCAGCCTACATCCTCTGCAGCCCATTCTGGGAACCCTCCCCACTCCATTTCCTGGAGGGACATTTTCTCCCGCTGTTCCCTTCTCATCTTTACTTCCTGACTTCCTTCAGGTCCCAGGAACATCCCATGTTCTTTTGGCTGAGGCAATTGGGGTTAGGTGACTTGCCCAGGGTCATACAGCTAGGAAGTGTCTGAGACCAGACTTGAACTCAGGTCCTCCTGACTTCAGGGCTGATGCTCTATCCACTGTGCCACCTAGCTGCCCCTGAACATCCCGTGTTCTACAAGAAATCTTTCCAGATCCCTCTTCGTTCTATTACTTTCCTCTTAATTAGCCCTATATGTACATTATTTGAACTTTCTTGTTTCCTGTCTTCCTCATTAAAGCTCCTTAAAGCAGAAACCGTCTTTTGCTTTTCTTTGTATTCCCAGGACTTAGTACAGTGCCTGGCACATAGTAGGTGCTTTTTGTTGTTGTTCAATCATTTTTTTAGTCACGTTTCACTCTTGGTGATCCCTTTCAGGGTTTTCTTGGCAAAGATACTGGAGTTGTTTGCCTTGTCCTTCTCTAGATCATTTTACAGAAGAGGAAATGGAGGCAAGCAAGGTGAAGTGACTTGCCCAGAGTCACACCTACAGTAAATATCTGAAGCCAAACTTGAACTCGGGAAGAGGAATCTTGATGGCTCCAGCCCAGCACTTGGTGCACTAGAGTGCCCCTAGTTAGGTGCTGTAATGAATGATTATTGACTATAGCCCCTGTCATCTCACGTTCTAAGCTCCTCCCAGCTCTGACATCCCCTGATCTCAGGCCCCTCCCAGCCCTGACATCCCCATCTTAAACCCAACAAGTCCCAAACTGAATTCTTTGTTCTTTTTGCCCCCTCCTCCCAGCCCCCAGATCTTCTATTCCTAGTTTATTGTGTAATGCTCAGGGAGAAACTGAGGCAGTATCACACATTGGAGATTAGTTAATATTTTATTGATGTTAATTGAGAGTTCAGAATCCATAGCTATGGATCGGGACTCCTGGGGCTCTTGTCTCAAAGCACACAGTCCATTGTGAGTTTAGACTGACAGACATGCCAGCCGACTGGATCTCAAGCAGGTCCAGCAAATAGTAAGTTTTTATTATTATTATTAAAGCTGTTTATTTTCAAGACATTTGCATCACTACTTCTCAACATTTATCCTTGCAAAACGTTGTGTTCCAGATTTTTGTCCCTCCCTTCCCCCACCCCTCCCCTAAACAGCAAATAATCCAATATAGATTAAGCATGTGCAATTCTTCTCTCCATATTTCCACAAATCTCACACTGCACAAGAAGAATCAGCTCAAAAAAGGAAAAAAGTGAGAAAGAAAACAAAATGCAAGCAAACAACAATGCAAAGGTGAAAATGCTATGTTGTGATCCACACTCAGTCTCCCCATGGGTACAGATGGCTCTCTCCATCACAAGACCACTGGAAATGGCCTCAATCATCTCATTGTTGGAAAGAGCCACATCCATCACAGTCGATCATGGTATAATCTTGTTGTGGCCGTGTATAATGACCTCCCGGTTCTGCTCATTTCCCTCAGCATCAGTTCATGTAAGTCTCTCCAGGCCTCTCTGAAATCATCCTGCTGACTGTTTTTTTTAGAGCAATAATATTAAGGATTCTAGTTCTTCAGAGCCTAGAATCATCTGCCCAGTGGGTTTTGCCCAGCACCCTCTTCCCTGCCTCCCAAACCTCCTCATTTCATCTTCCTTGTCTCAGGACCAGAAGAGGATCAGAACACAAAACCACAGGATAATGCTATGAGCAACATGGATGCTGGCTTAGGGCTCTCTCTCCTTCTGGGGGAGATTCCCGCTCACTTGTCTCGATTTTACCCAAACCCTCCAAACCCTTGGAGGTCATTGCTTTCAGCTCTCTGAGTAGTTGGGCACAGAGATTAGATTAGGCAAGATTGGAAGCTTAGCTCCTGTCCAGCAAGAAGAGGGAGATGGGCGGGAAAGTCTTGGGGATCAGATCCCAAAGTAGGTTTTTCCAATGGAACATTGTTCTTGGGAGTCTTCCTTTTTTGGTCCCAGAAGAAGAGAGAGCCCAGGGCTCTTTTCTCTAGACCATCCCTCATAGGATTGTGGGGAAGCCATTAGTCAAAGCTCTCTCTCTTACAGGGAAGGAAACTGATTGTAGGCTCCCTCAGCTATTAAGCATGAGAGGTGAGATATGAAGCCGGAGTCCTTTCCACACGTGATAAGAGGCTTCATAAATATTGGCTGAATGACAGTCAAATCTTCCTAAACTTGCCTTACACAGGGTGATTCCTAGTTATAGCTCTAAGCGGATCCCACTTCCCTGGGAAAAGGAAGGAGGGAATTAAGTGACATTTCCACTACTCCCTCTTCTCTAGGGATCAAAAGACTCATAGGATCCTAAACTGGAAGGTGATGTGGAAGCCATCTCATCTCAGACACACAGAATCTGGAGATTCTAGCTGGAAGGGAGCTCGGGGTCCATTTGGCTGAACCCAAATCCCCCTTCACCAGTACAACCAAGGGACTATTCAGCCTTTACTTAAAGGTCTCCGATGAGAAGAACTACCATCACCCAAGGCAATCCATTCCATCTTTGCACAGTTCTTCCTGATCCTAAGCTTTTTTATTTTTAAAAATTAAATTAATTTTTTTAGCTTTAATTTTGAAAAAAACTTGAAGTCCATCTTCTCTCACTCCCTCTACCACCTTTCCTTGCCCACCGAGAAAGCAAGTTATGTGATACCTATTATAGGTGGCACAGTGGATAAAGCTTGGAGTCAGGGATCTGACTCTTACTAGCTATGTGACACTGGGCGAGTCATTTAACTCTGTTTGCCTCAGTTTTCTCATCTGTAAAATGAATTGGAGAAGGGAATAGCAAACCGTTCTATTAGCTTTGCCAAGAAAACTCCAAATGGAGTCACAGAACATCAGACAAGAAAGGGCAGGGGCAGAAGGTCTCATGTAACCGCAGATGTCCTCCCTTCCAACAAATGTTTGTGAACTAGCTTGATCCACAAGATCAAGTGACAGCAAGACCTTCCTAAAGTTATTAAACACATGATGATTCCCAGCTAGAGCCCCAAGGGTTCCCCATTCCCTGGGAAAATAAGGAGGGAAGTGAGCATCATTTCTACTCTACTCTAGGGATCAAATGCTCACAGGGTCCATATTAATGCAGTTAGCTATATTGTGTCGACATGTATTTATTTATGTTTCTTCCAGTATAATCTCTTTGAGGGAAAGGATTTGGGGTACTTGTATCTTGGGGTACTTAGCCCAGTGCCTGGCATACAGTAGGTGCTTAATAAATGCTTGACTCCAATTTTCTGAACCCAAATGTAATAATAATAATATTATAACTCTTTCAAATAGCAAATGAGGAAACTATGACCCAGGATAAATGACTTTCCCAAAGTTGTGCAAGTCACAAATATATGGATGAAGATTGAAACCTAGGTCCTCCGCCTCCAGGTCCATCAGCACATGAAAAGAGGGTTAAACGTTGTATACATGTCTCTTCTCAGAGCTTGGGCCTAAGTAAAAAATCGGATTGAGAGACCCTAGGAAGAAGACGTGGAGTGTGAGCAGATTACATCTCAAAGGAGGATTAAAAAAGCTTTGAGGTCTAAAGCAGAGGAGAGCGTGTAGGTCATGTAAGACTCGGCAGCGTTCCTCCCCCCAGACAACAAGGAGGCAGCGGGAGCTGGATAATCCCAGCCAGATGTTGGTGCACTTAGAGACTCAGGCTGCTTAAGCACATTGCCCCCAGGAACATCTGGAGGACTAGTCAGTGCTTCCTTCTTGGGGTGAATAGAGATGCAAAGGGGAACTTAATAGAAGGCACTGTTTCCCAAATATTCCCAGGGGTGGGCAGACTGTGTGACATGGCAGAGCTCGGTGCATCTGGAGCCAGGAGATCTGGGACCCAGAGCAACGCAAGTCCCTCCTTTGTGACTCAGCCATTCTCTCCATGGAGTCAGATAAGCTTCTATTCTATCCTTTCCCCTCTCCCCCAAGAGAAACAGGACAGGAGATATAATGCCCATTTTACAGATGAAGAAGTTTAAACCTAGAGATGGACACTGACTCACCCCCCAGTTTTACGCCACCCCTCTCCAGAGTCCCAGACCACTTCTCACTGCCTCACTAAAGTTCTGTCTCAAGTTTACCCCATTTTCTATTAAGTGGACGCCTGAAGTAGTGAAGAAATTCTACATGGGAGGGGTAGAGATACAGGTTCAAGTCTTCCCTCCGGCCATTGAATAAAGCAGGGGAACTTGGGTGATTTCAGTGCTTAATGTCAGAGTGGATGGGACTCCAGAAGCTCGCTCTAATTGCTCTTTTAGCTCTAACATTTTGCGGCTCTGAGATGATGGACTTTCATTCCCTAAATACACTCCCTATACTAACTTGCCCAAATATCACTGCTCTGCCCACTCGCAGCCTCGTGATGCTTGGCTCTGCTGGCCTGGCATTTCCTTTGTGGGAAAAAGGTTGTTATCTGGAGGCTGGCAGATTTCCCCACCCCACACACTCCCTCACTGACATCATTCCCCCAAATCTCACTGGTGGTGCAATTGGGGAGGCTAAGCTGTGGGGGCAAGGCAGCAGCTGCTGCCAATAGCCCCAAAGAGGGCACTGGCCTGCCTCCCACCCTACCTTGAGGCAGATAAAAACAGGGGCCCCTGGGCTGCCTTCTACATTGCAATTGTACAATGGAGTGCACTTCAGGGAAGATGGGAGGAAGGGAAGGAGTGGGGGAAGAGAGAGACAGAGATATACAGAGAGATATGTTCAGATAGAGACAGAGATAGAGTAGAGACAGACAGAGATGGGGAAAACAGGAGGAAAGAGTAAAAGAGGGGAAGTGGAAATTGAGAGATAACCAAAGGCAGAGTAAGAAAAAAGGAGAGGGGGAGAGAGAGGAAGCAATATCTCACAATAAATATTATTACGCACCTACTACTTTTCAGGTTTTAGATTAAACTCTGGAGAGACAATATGCAAGTGAAAGTCTTTTCCTCCCTAAAGCATATATTCTATGTCCATTTAAATAAATATATGATATGTACACAGTAAAATTGTATGCAATATGTAATTATTGTATGTACATTGATGTGTTGTAATCCATGAATATTGTATTGTAATTTTGTATTGTAATACATAAATATGTAATACACAATAAAAACAATAATATATTGGAGGAAAAGAAGAGGGATTAGGAGATGGACTTTGAAGTAAACTAGGCATTTTAAGTGAAGAAAATGAGGAAAGACTAGATTTTAAGCATGGGTGCTGGCTTGTACAAAGGCATGGAGATGGGGGATTGCTGTGTAAAAGAGCAAAGAGTCCACTTTGGTTGGTCCTCGGTGTATGTAAAACACAGAATTTGAGCTGAAAGGGACCTCAGAAGTCATCCAGTCTTTCAACATTGTATCATGAAGAGGGATATTAAAGGAAAGCAAAAAAAGGATGAGAAACTGTGATTAGAGTTTAGTAAAGAAAAGAGAAAAGGAGGAGGGAAAAAAAAAGCAGATTCCGTCAAGCATAGAGCACAAATGGTGAGCGTCTTCCTCACCACCCTCTTCTCTCTGTAAAGAGGGAGGTATTGGTAAAGAGATGTAAGAGAATAGGATCAAGCAAAATGCCCAAGTAATGATCAGAATTGTAAATGTAAATGGAATAAACTCATCCCTAAAGGGAAAAGGGTTAGCTGGAAAAAACTAAAATGTCACTAACCAGAAATACTCTTGAAACATAAAGATTCAGACACAGTTAAAATAGGTGCTAGAGCAAAAGTCATTAGTTTTTTAACTGAATTTTTAAAAGCAGAGGCATGAATCATGATCTTAGATAAGGCAAACCAATTAACAGGCATAAACAGGGAAACTACATAATGTTGAAGGGTATTTTAGACAATGAATTAATAGCTACACTGTTCTACTAATAGGGCAGTAGGTAATTGGGGTAAGAAGGTTTGAGGAGAAAAAAGGTTTGGAACAGCTACTGTAGGGAATGGGGCACTCAATTCAGGGTGGGGGAGGAGGTGGAGTAGGATTATTTGGATGCAGTGAAAGCCCACTTGAGTTAGCTGGCATAAATCTTAGGGAATTCTGTCCTCATGTCTCTGAGATTTTCTCCCCTTCATCAGTATAGAATGGAGGACGTAGATGAAAGGAGCAATTCAGGGTTATCCTTTGGCAAGTGGGGAGCAGGAAGAGGGCAAAGGAATAGGGAATTTGAGAGCAGATGACAAATATAAGGCAAAGTTTTTGAAGTGACGAAAATGAAGGCAAATCAAGAGTGAAAGGCTGGGTAAGTATCAAGGAATGAGAGAATCAGAAGTCACAGGAAGAGGAAAGAAAGGGATTTTGTTGGAGTGAGCCACAGAATGAGGGGAACTGATGGAAGGTTACTGGTCAGAGAAAGGAAATTCAGAGTTCTTGATTGTGCATGATGGTCACATCAAGGGTTTGACTATTCCTGTGTGAGAGAAAGATAAAAGCTATGGGAGCTGAGGGAGCTCGGAGGCTTGGGCACTTGAGGGAATGAAGTTCAACTTGTTTCCTCCTTATATGTAGAACTTCTCTAATATAAGAGTTGGGGTGGAGAGGAAGTGTGAGCTTTTTTCTTTGAGAAAGGAAGGAGAATGACCTAGGAATGGGCAGGCTGAGGAGAGAGGCAGAAGTTTGAACAGGACCAAGACTAGCTTAGCAAGTGAGAGCTGTGAGGAACAGGACATCTGAGATCCCCGGGTGGTTTCCCCCAAGTTTCTGCTTCTGGGTTCCTTGGTGGTGCACACTGGTCTCTGGAAGGGGGGAGTTTTGTGCTTTGAGCTTGGTACTGAAAACTGCCTGGAGTGACAGACACAGAGAATATGGAATATATGGTAAGGAGGACTCTTCCTCTTTCTTACTCCTCTCATTTTCTCTCTCCTTTCCTTTTCTCTTTCCTTCCTCCCTTTCTCCATTCTTTCTTTCTCCCTGAAGTATATACTCCATTCTTCAACGGTAGGAAGGTGCTCACCAATTCTCTGAGTTGGAAGGACATCTATTCTAAGCTGTACCTGAGTGAAAATCTTAATTACAATATACTGAAGAAGTGGTCATTTGTTCTTTCATCCTTTCACTGATGGGCATCAGGTGGCAGAGCAGCTCAGTGGCTGGAGTTCTGGGTCTGGAGTCATGACTTCAAATCTGGCCTCCGATATTTCTTATGTCATTGGGAAAGTCACTCAATCTTTGCCTCTGTTTTCTCACCTGTAAAATGGGGATAATAACAGTACCTCCCTGGTAGGATTAAGGATCACATGAAATCATATTTATAAATGTGCTTGGCCCACAGTGGGTGCTTACTATTATTTTCCTGAGGCAACCGATTCACTTTTGACTAGCTCTCATTATTAGGAAGATTTTCCTTACATCAAAAGGAAAACTGTTTCTTTGTAGTTTACACTCTCTATTTTTAACTCGGCTCTCCGGAGGCCAGTATAGCTGCAAAGACTGAACAGCACCTTCTGAGCCCCTTTCTTTGGTCACGTAGAAAGGAAGGAAGGAAACAAGCGCTTACCGAGCACCTACTATGTACCACCCACTGTGCTAAGTGCTTTACAAATATGATCTCATTTGATTCTCAAAGGAGCCTGGGAGGTAGGTGCTGTTATTTCTATTTTTACAGTTTCCAGCCTAGTCAGAAATCATGGGACCCGGGCGCCTCCCAGTCAGAGATGGGCATGAGATGTAGGGTGGGTATTTTACCACCACCTGGAGGACCATTCCCATGGGCCGTTCCCTTTCCTCTAGGACTGCTCCCGGTCCTAGGGCGCTCCCGGTACCTGCCCGACAGGACAGCACTTTTCCATCTCTCATGACCATGTTCATCTCCTCCACCATGAGAAAAAAAACCCAACAACTTGGATTTTGCTCTGGCCACTCTCTCCTTAAGCTACCATTTGGTTTCTCGCCTTGTTTTCTTGGCCAAACTTCAATACAATATGGCCCTAGCCTGTTTCATAATCACAGAATTGTTCAGAGACCCCAGAGGCCATCCCATCTTGTCTAGTAAGCCCTCCATCTCACCGAGGAGCAAGAGGAACCATGGGAGCATCTCCCAGTGAGTTATAGCACAGAGCCGGAAGGAGAACAGGGACTTTCTCTGAGCCCTGAGCATTTTTGTTGGCCCCAGTGTGTGTGTGTGTGTGTGTGTGTGTGTGTGTGTGTGTATGTGTGCAAGGGCACGGGATCGGGCGTCACCTGGGCAATGGGGATGGGCAATGGCCCTGCCCCAGACTTGTGTCTCAGCTTGGTCAGAAGCTGTGGTTAATGTGAACCTTCCTTTTCGTTCCCTCCTTCTGTTCTTTTTTTTTTCCTGTAACACCTCTCCTCTGTCAGCTGGGCTCCAAATTAGAAAAAGGATTTAAATATAAGGAAACGATGGGGCCAGGCTTTCATTCTCTCTCAGATTGGGAGTTCCGGGAGGACAGGGCAGGAGGCCCAGCTGAAGGGCAGCCCTCCCCCAGCAGCCCACCCGGGGCTCTCTCGTAGGAGCTGATGCCGTGGTGGTCCATCACCCCGGCGTCCGGAAAAGGCAATCAAAGCACTTTTTTGCACCCAACCCCAGTGGATTCAAAGACCTGGGGACCAGCTGTGGTGCCTTCTTGCTCAGACACTGCCAAGCGCCAAATGACTTGGAAACTCCACAGCAAACTGAATTAGAAGACGGCAAACATCGTGCAGATGTTGGCTTTGAAGGGTTTTTATTTTTATTTTTATTTTTTCATCTCAATGACTGCCAAGTCTGTGAACAAAGCTGGGAGAAAAGGAGGGAGGCCGAGAACTTGGGGGGAAGGCTGATTGAAAAGGGAGTCATCAGAGAGCTGGGACATCCTCCTCCACCACAGCCCAACTGCCATGCAGCTCGAGGACTGGGGCTCAAGGAGGAAGGCCCTCTCCTCATCCTCCCAGAGACATAGAATGTCGGAGCACAAAATAGCCAAGCGAGGAGGGCTTGTGGGGCAGAAAACAGCATGTCAGAGCTCGGAGGGACGGACCGCCAGCTTCGTTTTCTAGACTAATAAAACTTTCCTCCTTTCATGTACTGCAGAGTCCAGTCAAACCGGCCTTGTTGCCGTTCCTATCAGTTCCCACCTCTGCGCCTTTGCACAGTCTGTCTCCCATGCGCTCGTTTTTCCCATCATTAAGAATCACGTGAGTTAGTCTTATTTCCTGAATTACAAAAATGGTGGTCTGGATGGGCGCTGGGCTAGCCTGAGGACTCTTCCCAGGCTGCCCCGGGGCTGCTTCAACAGAAGGGAGGCTGAAGATTGCCTGGGGGCTGCACTAAGACCTGGGGCTGCCATGAGCTCTGATCTTGGGAGTGCTGTGTCTAGATAATCCATCATAGTAACAAAAGCATTTCTGTCTCTATGATTTCATATTTGCAGAGCACTTAACAGCTATTTTCTTTTCTTTTTTTTTTTTTGCTTTTTTGCTGAGGCAGTTGGGGTTAAGTGACTTGCCCAGGGTCACACAGCTAGGAAGTGTCTGAGACCAGATTTGAACTCAGGTCCTCCTGACTTCAGGGCTGGTGCTCTAACCACTGCGCCACCTAGCTGCCCCATAACAGCTATTCTGTTTGGCTCCTCACATCAATCCTGCTAGGTAGGTGCTATTAAATCCATTTTACAGGTGGGGAAATTGAGGCTGAGGTAAGTGATTTGTTTCAGGTTGTTCAGCTCCTTCCTTCCTCCCATGGGATTTGATCTGAGTTCTTCCTGATTTTAAGTCTAGCATGGAACAGAAGTCCAGGGATGGGATTTCCCTTCCCTTTCTAAATTTCACATACACTTTCTTTGAACCTGACAAAAGACTTAAGCCCGTATTGTTACCTCCTCCCATTTTCCAGAGAGTAAAACTTCCAGAAGGGAAAATGTCTTGGCCAGAGTTATAAAGCTTCTAAGTGACTGAGCCAGGACCTAGATCTCTGGCTCCATTTGTAATGTTCTTCCTGTTTTGACTGGCTACTTTTAGAGAAAGCCCCTGCTCTGGGCAGTGGCTGCTATGTCCCCAAAGTGGCCGAGAGCCAGCTTGGTGGTGCCCTTGGGTACGGCACTGAGCCAGAAGTCAGGAAGACCCGATATAATCCTGCCATGGATACATCCTGGCCGTGTGTTCTTAGGCAAGTCATTTAACATATGTTTGCCTACCTTTCCTCAATTGTAAAAGGGAGCTAACAAGAGCACCCACCTTCCAGGGCTGTTGTGAAGACAAATGAGACCGGATCTGTGAGGAGCTTAAAGAGCTCTGTAAATGCTGGCTTGTCGTTAAGTGGAACTGCAGTGAATAGAGGACCAGGCTTGGAGTCAGGAAGATTCAAATGTGAGCTCAGACACTTCCCAGTTGTGTGATTCTGGGTGACTTCACCCTGTTTGCCTCAGTTTCCTCATCTGTAAAATGAGCCGGAGAAAAAAATGATGAACCACTCCAAGATCCAATAGTAAAAACTCCCAATGGATCCAGAAAGAATTGGACATGACTGAAAAATGACCAACAGTGTTCAGGACACAGTAAGTGACAGTGATATTGTCCCCTGCCCTTGCCAGGCCACAGTGGGAGGGCAGAGGTGAGATGGGCCATCCAGGACGGCCAGGGGGGCGAGGATCTCTTGAAGGCAATGAGGATGGAAAAGAGGAGGCTGTTGCCAGCCAGAAGGGCTGTTAATGGGCAGAAGGGTTGAACTCAGGGGTCCAAGGCCAATTTTGGTTTCAGACAAGAGCAAACTCCCTAACATTAGCCTGGTCTGCAGGACAATGAAAAGCTCCTTCGGGTAATGAGCTCCTTGTCATGGCAGGAGTCCAAGGAGAGGGTGATCATTCCTCTAGGAGGAGGTGTGTTCTGTGGATGGCTTTCCTGGTCGGGATGGAGGTCCTTCGGTGTGGCTCGGAGAGCAGAGAATTCTGTGATCTCCGGCCCCTGATGGTGCAGGATGGAGGAGTGAAGGGACTCCCGGGGGCCATGGCCACCTCCGTTTGGTCAGTCACACCTCAAAAATATCCAGTGTTGGTTCAATGTAATTAGCTTTTCTCTGCTGTCATTGTGTGTGTGAGTATGTGTGTTTGAGGGTGCATGTGAGTGTGCATGTGTGTGTATGAGTGTGTGTGAGTGTGAATGAGTGTGTATATGTAAGTGGGTGTGAGTATGTGTGTA
>JAJPUD010000298.1:194264-223137 GCA_023553655.1 Myrmecobius fasciatus | reverse complement strand
GGGTTTGGAGCTGAAGGACCTGGGTTCAAATGTTCCCTTTTCCATTTACCACCTCCGAGACTTTGGGCAAACTCTCTGGATTTCCGTGGAAAGGAAGCTAAGCCCCGAAGCCCTTTCTTCTCTAATTCTATGATCCTGTTTTGCAAGTTAGACCCAGAGAAGGGAAGTGATCTGCCTGAGGTCACAGAGCTGACAACTCAAAGGGACATTTTGATACCAAATCCATGGAGCACTTGCTTCCAGAGGCGTAAATCCCTGGTGGGAAGACCTGGCTTACTGTGTGTGCTGGGGGAGGTGACTTACACTCTCTGGGCCAGTGTCTTCCTCTCTCTAAAGCAGGAGAGATGAGAGAGCAGAACCCGAGACCAAACTTTCAGTCCCCTTTGGAACCGCGAGATAGAGAGACCTAGCTTGGGACGGCGTTGGCCCAGCGAGCTCCCGGGTAAAGGAACTCCCTGAGCGGGAGAGTACCTCCTCTGGGACTCAGGGCTCAGAGACGAGTCCCGAGAAGGTTTGCCCGCATCCGCCTGGCTCTGAGGCAGCTCTGTCCGCTCCTCTGCCCCTGAGATGGAGAAGCTGGAGCACGCACTCTCTGGCTGGGTGCCCGTAAGCAAATCAAGGCCTTTCTTTGTGGCTCAGTTTATTTTCCTGAAAAATTGAGCCAACCATTCACGCCTCTCCCCAGCTCTTGTGGGGAATTGGTGCAAGCCTGAGAATGCCAGAGATGTAGGAGAGACGTCCTCCCCCTCCTCCTCCTTCCTCTCCTCCTCCTCCCCCCCTCCTCTTCCCCCCTCCTCCTCCCCCCCCCTCCTCCTCCTCTTTACTGTGATTATTATTAATCTGAGGCAGCGGAGTGATGGGGAGCTGCGCTCTGCATGTCCCTGCACAGTGTCACGCAAGTCTTAAGCCACTGGGAAATGTGTTTTCCGGGAGCCTTTCACCCTAACACGATTCACTAACAACCTCGGAGAAAATTGGAACATGCGGGCGGCGCAGGGGCTGATGAGATTGCTGATTAGGCGTCCTCATGCTCAGCACCCCCAGGTCTGGAGAGCTCCAGGGAAGCTCATCCTCTCACTGGGGGTGTGTGGTGTGTGTGTGTGTGTGTGTGTATAAGTGTGTGTGAGTGTGTGTATGAGTGTGAGTGTGTGTATATAAGTGTGTGTATGAGTGTGTGTGTGTATGAGTGTGAGTGTGTGTATATAAGTGTGTGTATGAGTGTGAGTGTGTGTATGAGTGTGAGTGGGTGTATATAAGTGTGTGTAAGAGTGTGAGTGTATGAGTGTGAGTGTGTGTATATAAGTGTGTGTATGAGTGTGAGTGTGTGTATGAGTGTGAGTGGGTGTATATAAGTGTGTGTATGAGTGTGAGTGTATGAGTGTGAGTGTGTGTATATAAGTGTGTGTATGAGTGTGTGTGTGTATGAGTGTGAGTGTGGGTATGAGTGTGTGTATATAAGTGTGTGTGAGTGTGTGTGTGTGTGTGTGTGTGAGTGTGTGTAGGAGTGCAGAGGGAGTGCATGTATGTGGGCAGGGAAGGGGCCCATCCATCAAACATCTGGCGGCCGCCGCCCGCTTGCCGTTGCAGCTGCAGAAGGATCCTGGCGTCTGGGGGGGGGGAGCAGATGTGGCGGACAAAGAGCAGTACGTTATGGGGATAAATGCCTGCCTGTCTGGGGGAGGCCAGATGGGGGAGGGGAGGAGGCTGCAGGCCTGGGAGGGGCAAACCTGGAGGATGGGGGTCGGAAGTAACCAGAGGGGGGTGGGGCGAAGGATTCAGGCACCTGGGGGACATTAAGGGGGGAGAAGGGGGAAATGCCCCCATGGGACCCCCACTCTGGAAGAAGCCTTGGAGGCAGAGAGCAGGAAAGGAGCATCAGAGAGCCTCGTTTTACAGACGAAGAAACAGAGTCCGGCATCCTGGATCACGAAGGCGAACGGCCTCGGAAGCTGACCAGTCCGTGCTGCGGGTCAGGACGTGGGCTCAGGACTGCCAGTGACTTAAGGATCCCACCTGAGCTGCCTCTGACTCCGCTTCCTGGGGGAGCTGGGAAGGAGCCAGATGCTGGCCCGATGGGGCAACAGGGAGTGGGCTAGGAGGTCCAGCAGGGCTCTGGGTGGGATGGGAGGAGGTCGGAGGAGGGACAGGAGAGAGGGAGCGGCTGCTTTGTACAGAGCGAGGAGAAGGCCGGCTCTTCTATTTGTCCTGGCGATGGAAGGGAAGGAAGAGCCAGAGACCAAGGGGTTCCCCATCTCCGAGAGAAAACTGGGCGGGAAGCCTGGCCACCGGAAGCACCCATGGTGCAATGCTGTCCACATCTCCTCGTGGGCAGAGGAAAGAAGTGGGAGAGAGTGAGAAACAGGGCGGTTTGTTAACAGAGGAGAGGGCAGGCTGGGGGGAGAGGGGTCAGAACGAGCCCGCTGTGTTCTCAGGCCGGCCCATGTGCTGGGTTTTATTTATCTGTTACAAAGGGACCGAGAGCTGGTGCTTGTGGGTAATGAGAGATGCGCAAAAAAAGGCTCTCAATAAACCATTTTAAAATGCACCGAAGATTCCAAAATGGCGCACGAGGGGACGCAAATGAATAGAACAACTTTGTGACTACCTTGTGAAATTTCATGTGGCGATATATTTTTTCTTTTAAAAACCAAATCCTACATAACGGGAGCTGATGTTTCTTAGGGAGGCGCTTTCTTTGTATATGGAAGCGTTTGTGTGTGAGCATGATTGCTCATTTCAAAATATAAAGGAGATTTGGGAACAAAGAAAGACGATTCCAAAGGACACAGTGGAGAAATGAGGGCAGAAGAAAAAAGGTTGGGTTTCTCATTGTGGGGGGGGAGGCCCGGTAGCTTGCCCCCTCCATTGATCCTACACCGATTAATTGGTATCAAGGTAAAATCTTTCTCCTGGGCTACAAAATCCAACTTTGTGCGCATTTAGGCGGGCGTTTGTCTGAAATGATCTAGGGTTTGATGGACCCCAAGTTCCACACGAGTCAGCAAAGTGATTTGGCAGCCAAGCACTGATGGGA
Source organism: Myrmecobius fasciatus (assembly GCA_023553655.1). Taxonomy (NCBI): domain Eukaryota; kingdom Metazoa; phylum Chordata; class Mammalia; order Dasyuromorphia; family Myrmecobiidae; genus Myrmecobius; species Myrmecobius fasciatus. The sequence continues at coordinate 220,103 of JAJPUD010000298.1, read as the reverse complement.
TCTGGGATGAATTGAAAGGGATGGAGATCCCATTGCATCCTGCCCTACTGAGGCCCTATCCCTATAGGACTGTGTGCAGTTCAGAGTGCTAAAAGGCAGAGATAAATAAGTGACCAAGGGAAGTGATCAAAGGAAGGCCACTAGGAGAGAGAGGGCCTTGAGTTTGTGAAATAGGAGAATCAAAAGAAGGAACAAGGCGTGTTCCTGGAGAGGAGATGATTGGGAAGCAAGGCAGGCAGGATCTCCCCCAATGGTTTGGAACCATGACCCCCTGGGCTAAAGCCCCAGCTTCCCCATGTTAGTTCCGGCTCTCATAGGCAGTATAATGGAATGAGAGTCTGATCAGGGGATTTAGAGCAGGAAGGAAGAAACTAAGCATTTATTATGCTCCTACTATGGCCATGCACTGTTTTAAGCACATTACAAACATGAACCTCCGAACCCTGGTGCCCTTGTTATCCCTAGCTTATAGTTGAATGAGGCAGAGGGAACTTGCAATTAGTAAGTGTCTTTGGTTTTCCCGACTCCACTCCTGGTCTTCTATTCACTGCACCACCCTGTCTTAACACCTACCCAAGAGGTCATTTACCTAGGCTGATCCCCTCTTTTACAGATGTGGTAGCTGACCCCCACAAAGGGAGACTTATCCAAGGCTCTGCAAGCAAAATGTAGCAGAGTTGTGGCTGAGCCTCCAGACCCAGCGGGTCTTGCTGCCATGACACCCTCCGAAAGCAAGTTCATCTACTAATTATCTTCGTGATCTTGGACAAGCCATCCCTTCGCTGGGACTCAGATTGACTTTTTGCAAAATGGGAGAGGGGAGGAACTAACTCTGAACCTACTACCCAGTGGTCCTTCTGGAGCCTCTGTTTCTTCATCTATAAAATGGGGACAATGATGTCTATGAGCACACAAACACACGACCGGTGATAATTACTTTGGAGAAGTGTCATTAAAGATGGAAAAGATGTGGTGTGTGATAGTGAGAACGTTGCACAAGAGTTGGGGATTTTGTTCTTGGCTGAGTTGCAGAAGGCAGGAACATGGAGGAGAGGGGAAGGACAATGGCTCTAGCTGCCTTCATATCTCTTGGATATAGTTGTTTGCCTGCTGTCCCCCATGTTAGAATGTAAGCTCCTTGAGGACAGGGGCCATCTTTGCTATTCTTTATATTCCTCACACTTTGTATATTATCTGGCACATAGTAGGTGCTTAATACATGTTTGCTGACTTGACTTCACCTAGCCATTTATTCTTGTCCTAAAGTTCATTTGCATGCCAGTCATGAAGCACCATGGGAGTTGGGAAAGCCTTGTCCCCCTAGTCCCCCCATATTCCCTATGAGACTTTTATTGGGGAGAGTTTCTAAAATGGATTTGCGGGAAGCAGAATCCTATCTGGAATTCAGTGAGAACTAAAAGGAAATTTCTTATGCTAAATCATGATTTGAAGTAAAAACCTTGTGTAGACTCTTAATTATTGCTCTAATTTCCTCTTCATTGGTAGAAAGTTTTTTTTTGAGACTAACAATTTGATTTTCTTGTGTAGTAGACCCTAAGAGAAAAGTAGTCAAAAGGACAATCTTAACCTTAAGTCTATGCTGCCCTACTGAGCATAGCTAGCTGTTCATAGGTCGGAACCGTGCACTAAAATACTTAGCCTTCCCTTGCCCAGGAGAGGCTTACCAGTCAATACACCTCAGGAGGCGGTAGCAGCGAGTGGCAGATAGCCCTGAAATAGGTCATCGACCAGGAGACGAGAGGAGATGCCCAGTAGAAAGCAGAGACACGACCCCCCGAAGAAATGATGCAATGGAGAGTAGAGACGTGACACTCAACAGAGGCAATGTTGAACAGAGAGCGGCGTGAAGATGTCAGAGGAACGTGAATGCTCTGGGAGGTCATCGTGTGTGTGTCTGCGTGTTTATGCACACGTACGTGTGTGTGTGAGACCTCTACCAATGGGTACCCGGCATGTGTACGGCCTCCATGTGTGTATCCTTTGTCTGCAAAGTTCTTTAATTAAGTTTCTATTGCCATGAATTAACATGGGCTAAAAGTCAACCCCACGAGGGGGGCTTCTGAGCTCCACTTTTGAGAACATACGGATTTATTAAATGTCTTGCATCTGGGTTGGCTTTTGGGGTTCCTCAGGTACTAGAAAGATGTAAAAGATAAAGAAATAGATGAATGAACAGAGAGGCGGCCTAGTTATATGGTCCCCGTAAGACGTAAGAGATAGACAGCCTGTCTCCATGGAAGGGGCTCCTAAGAAGAACTTACACGAACAGGAGATGCTCGGAAGGGGAAGAAACAAACGGCATTGGAGTGAAGAAATTATTCATTTTGGATCCTTTCTCTCTATGATTAATCATGATTATTAATCAATGATTAATCATTTTGATAGATTGATATCGGAGTTTGTACATGAGGCCCCAGAGCTGGAAGCTGCAGATTCGAAATTAGAGCTTAGTGATAGCAAGTTGACTAGAGGCCCCCTCCCCTTGTTTCTCCTTGTCACTGTGACCAATCCCAGCATGGCGGAGATCACAACTATAGGAAAAGTTCTCCAAAATAATTTTAAACCTCCAGATCAATCTCTCGTCCAATAGGAGCAGATGACCATCTTCTGATGACTTAGGTCACTGACTGTGATGGAAATGTACCATTTCTTAAGGAGAGGCGTCCATCTTGTATGGAGATATTCCTTATTTTCCCCAACTTGTGACCCTGCTGATAGATTATTTTGCTTATTTTTGCTTATGAGTTACATGTCAATCAAGGGAATCATTCCGTATTTAATAGCTATTCGGTAGTGATTGCACATCTAGCCCTACAAAAACAGGAGGCCTCTCAGATCATGAGAAGTTCACTTCTTTAGAAGGGACACGGACCCTTTAAGAAAGTGTCATTGGCTCAGAGCTCTGTCTCAGTCTCTTTTATTGTGGGCAGAATAATTTTACTCCCCACAGGAGGGGCTATCTATCTCAGTGATATCCCCGATTCATTAAGATATCAAAGAGAGAAGGCTGTCCATCCTCCCTTTTGTGCTGATTCTTCATGTTCATGTGGAAGTGATCTTGGCTGGCTATGCTAGTGGAGTATAATTGTGTCAGGTTCCACTTTGCTGGAAAGGTTTTGGGGGTGGGCTCAGCAAAGAACTGGGGGTTTCCCATCCAAGTACTAAGCTGGCCAGGTATAGAGAGGCTCCTGCCAAAGAAGAGCTATTGGGGATGATTTATTTATTTATGGGAGCTGAGAAGGTCCTGGTGGACATAGGGCAGTCCTAAGAGATAAAGACTAAAATGGCCCCCAATCCTAGAGTGCTTTATTGGTCACAAAGTGCCTTCTTTAAAAATTTTTAAAAATTGATTTAAAAAATCAATTCTGGGAGATGAGGTATGTGAAAATAATTATTTTCCCCATTTTATAGAAAAGAAAAATTAATCTCAGAAAGGGTCGTGACTCCATTATAGTTGAACAGCTGGGATTTGAACCTAGGCCTTCTGATTTTTAAGTGTACTTCCTGCCATGAAATTATGGGTCTTTGGGGGGAGTCGATGAAGAAAAGACTATATAGAGTTCTGTAGGGCAGAGAGGGTTTTTCCCAAACACTTGTGGAAAATGAGGCACATTGGTTCAGTGCATAGTCACATTGTCTGTTGATACAATCAGGCCTGTATGATAATTAATCATAGACATTTATGGATCCCTTTAAGAACTGAAAAGTGCTCATTTGATCCTCACAACAGCTCTGGGAGATAGGTGCCACTGTCATTTCCACTTTACAGATGGGGAAACTGAGGCAGAGACGTTAAGTGACTTGCCCAAAGTCACCAAGCTAAGATGAGTCTGATCCAAGAACCAAACTCAGGCTTTTCTGATTCTAGGACTCTATGGACAGTGTCAATCATGCAGAGGAAGATCTGACCTCCAACCCTATGAGAATTGGGAGAGGAAGCTGGCTCCTGTTGTCATCCTAGTGACAGGACAGTGGCACTGCGGCTAACAGAGGACTTCTGGCTCAGGTGTGGCAGTGGCCAGAGTGAGGAAGGCCCCTCGAGAGGTGAATGCCCTGGGGCTAAGCCCCGACTTAGTTGTGGTTCCCATAGGAGTTACTCTCCATTTGGGGGTCTGGTGAATATTTCTTTACAGTGGCTCAGGACTCTTTCCTTCCCATCTGCATCTCTTAGGATCCCTATAGCTTCCATTTTTTATTTTCCTGGTGGGAGGAAGAGATGTTGTTACCGCAAGCCCCAGGACTGGTCTTTCCTGCTTGAGGTCCCATTTCTTGGGTCCTTCCCACCAGCCCCCCCACTTTCCCATGGGTCTCTGTAATCCCATTCTGGGGTGAGATCCCAAAGACTCCCCCTCATTTACATCCTCCCAGACCCAGATGCCCTAAAGTCCACAAGAAGGCAAGGGAGGTGGGAGATCAATACTTCTTTCCAAGTCCCCTGGGTGCCGGGACACTGGGGAGCCTCCGTGGTTCAAGACGGGGCTAGCTGTTCCTGGTGCCCAGGGCAGGGTCCCAGTCAACAAGGAGGAGAAAAGAGGCCCCCCCACAACCTCTTTGCTTTGCTGAAAAAGGAAGGTAAAAATGAGCCATAATATAATATTGATATGAATAATTTAGGTTTGTTTGTGAAGAGATTGATTCTCCAGTAAAGCTGTGTCACAGCACGTTTATAAATATCGGCTCCGGCCGGGAAGCGGCTGCTTCTCTCTCGCCGCTCAGCGCTGGTGCTGCCATGAGGCAAATGTGATAAATAAGGTTCTTGGGGAGCCCGGCTTCTCCCTGGCCGGCTCCCTCTTGTTCTGTCTCCTGGGCCCGCCGGAAGTACTTGAGTGGCTCCTAATAATCATATCAGCAATAATAACGATCTTTCACAGGGGAGCCTGGTTTTATATTAGAGGGATGAGTGAGCACATTGAGGAAACCACAGGTGCCCCAAGTATGGAAGGACAGGGAAATCACAAAAATAATTCACATTTCCAGGTCACTCTCACTACCAGGCTTGCTCACAAAGAATGGCCCTGGGAGGTGAGAGAGTCCCTAGTGAATTATCCCCATCTTGGAGCAGAGCAAGGTCAGACTCAGAAAGAGGGACGGATCTGGTCTCAGACACTTAACATTGCCTAGCTGTGTGACCCTGGGTAAGTCACTTACTTCTATTGCCTCAGCAAAAAAAAAAAAAAAAGAGGGACGGATTTAGGATCACGGGGATGATGTCGTGGGGTCTGGACTGAGAGGGAACTTTAGAACTCATAGCCCAACACTTGTTTTATAGATAAGGGAATTAAAACCCAGCTTGCGGGTGGCGATTACTTGGATTCACACAGATATAGAAGAACGCAAACTTAGAGAATGTCTAAAAGGACAGTCAATTACAAAAGAAGAAACTGAGTTCCGGAGAGGTGGGTCTCCCAAGGTCACATAGACAGTAAGTGGCAGACCCCAGATTCAGAGTCGAGATGCTGAAGTTTCATTTCAATGAACATTTATCAGGGAGCTCCTATGTACATGTCACTGGAGATCCCATGACAAAAATGAAACAAAATAGTCCCAATCCTCAGAGCAAATGAGATCTCCAAAGGATTTTTGCAAAACCAGAGGTTTTGATATGACTACAAAGGCTGTATGTAGAGGTAAGCGAGGGTCTTCCTTCAAAATCCGCTCCCCCTCCCTCCATCCCCATAAACCTATTTTCCCTACTTGAGTCAATCTGGAGCCATGCTGTTCATGGCCCTGCTGTTGCTTGGATTTCCGTTTTAATGCTATAGGATGAACTATCAGAGGGAGCTGTGAGTATGTTGGAGAGTGAGCCATGAACTAGAGTTCCTAATAAAGTTTTCTAGTAGGTAAGACCAGTGAGTAGAGACTTAACTTGGCAATCAAGATGCTGGATTCTTCAAGTAAGGGAGTCAATGTTTATTCACTGTGCCATGTAAGACTGTAAACTCTTTGAAGGCAGGGGCCATATTTTAGTTTTTATATCCCCAATAATCAGCATCTTGGTTGCTAGTTTCTTCAAGTAAGGGAGTAAGTGTTTACTCATTGTACCACATAAAATTGTAAACTCTTTGAAGGCAGGGACAGTTTTTTAGGTTTTATATCCCCAATACTTAGCATAGTGCCTGGTACATAGTAGGTGCTTAATAAATGTTTATTGATTGATTGAAAGTGAACTTAGTGAGACAAATACTTTGAAGTGACTGCTTTAAGTTTGAGCCCACTATAGGGGTCAGAAGTGTTATTAGGGAGAATATGTCCTAGGTGTAGATGAGGAGGATATTTGCATTTCTTTTCTTCTTGTACCTTTTCACTAAATATCTTTTTTATATAAGTTTTCCTTAAAATGTTTATTTTATTTATTTAATATCTTCCCCCAATTACTTTTTTTTTTTTGCTGAGGCAATTGGGGTGAAGTGACTTGCCCAGGGTCACACAGCTAGGAAGTGTTAAGTGTCTGAGATCAGATTTGAACTCAGGTCCTCCTGAATTAAGGGCTGGTGCTCTATCCACTGTGCCGCCCAGATGACCCTTACATTTGTTTTTAAGATTTTTGAGTTCTAGGTTCTCTCCTTTATTCCTACCCACAATTAAGAAGTCACATGTGAAATGATGTAAAACATTTCCATAAAAGTCAAGTTGTGAAAGAAAACATAGATTTCCCACCCTAATGAAAATACAAACCCCCAAGAAAAGATGTTAAAATGAAAGAGAAAGAGAAAAAGAGAATGTTGCAATCTGCATTCATACATAATCAGTTCCATCTCTGGATATGGATAGGATTTTTCATCATATAAGTCCCTCAGAGTAGTTGTGGATGAGTGTACTACTGAGAATAGCAAAGTCCTTTACAGCTGGTCATCCCAGAACAGTGCTATTACTTTGCATAAAAATTAACATATGTACATTTCATTTTGTTCATAGAGGACTTTCCATGTTTTGTTTGTTTGTTTTTACTGAGAGCATCCTGCTCATCATTTCCTAAATAATGATACTATTCCATCATAAACATATACTATAGTTTATTGAGCCATTCCCCAATTGATGGGAATCCTCTCACTTTCAATTTTTTTTTGCCCTGAGAAGAGAGCTACTATGAATAATTTTTTGGTAAAAATATAGGTCATTTTCCTTTTTAAAATGTTTTCCCAAATGTCTTTTAGTATTCATGCCTAGTAGTGGTGTTGCTAAGTCAAAGGATATATGAGTGAGTTTATAGCTCTTTGGGCCCAGATCATATTTTTTGATCATTATTAATTGGGGCATAGCTCTTATCTTTTATAAATTTGATTCAGTTCCCTCTATGTTTGAGAAATGAAGCCTTATCAGAGAAACTTACTTCAATTTTTTTTTACCATTGCTATTGCTAGTTGCATTTCCTTCCATTTCCTTTCTCTTTCCTAAAAAGTGTTTTGCTACTTACCACTCCCTCCCCCAATATGCCCTCTCTTTTATAACCCTCCTCCCATTCCCATATCCCATTTCCCTCCTATTTTCCTGCAGGATAAGCTAGATTGCTAAACTCCTATTGAGTTTGTATGTTATTTTCTAGTTGAGTTAATTCTGAGGAGAGGAAGGTTCACTCACTCACCCTCTCCTCCCTTCCTTCCCCTCCATGTAAAAGCTTTTTATTGCCTCTTTTCTTAATGGCAGATAATTTGCACCATTCCACTTCTCCCTTTCCCTTTCTTCCAGTACATTCCTCTCTCACCCCTTAATTTCATCATTTAAAAAAAGATATTATCCCTTCATATTCACACCTGTGCCCTTTGTCTATATATACTTTTTCTAACTGTCATAATAATGAGAAAGTTCTAATGAGTTACAAGTATCATCCTCCCATGTAGGAATATAAACAGATAAACTTTATCAAGTCCCTTATGATATCACTTTCTTGATTGCCTCCTTATGCTTCTCCAGAATCTTCTATTTAAAAATCAGCTTTTTTCAGGCTGACGATGGTGGACTTGCTGTACCAGATCTAAAACTATATTATAAAGCAGCGGTCATCAAAACCATATGGTACTGGCTAAGAAATAGAGTAGTCGATCAGTGGAATAGGATAGAATCACAAGACAAACTAGGCAATAACTATAGCAATTTGGTTTTTGATAAACCCAAAGACCCCAGCTTTTGGGATAAGTATTCACTATTTGACAAAAACTGCTGGGAAAACTGGAAACTAGTGTGGAAGAAATTAGGGCTTGACCCACATCTAACACCACATACCAAGATAAGATCTAAATGGGTTCATGATCTGGATATAAAGAGTGATACTATAAGTAAATTAGAGGAATGGAATATAGTTTACCTCTCAGACCTTTGGAGATGGAATAAATTTATGTCCAAAGAAGAACTGGAACTCTTAATTGAAAACCAGATAGATAACTTTGACTATATTAAGTTAAAAAGTTTTTGTACAAACAAAATCAATGCAGACAAGATTAGGAGGGAAGTAATAAATTGGGAAATCATCTTTACATTCAAGGGTTCTGATAAAGGTCTCATCTCTAAAATATATAGAGAATTGTCTCATATTTATAAAAATTCAAGCCATTCTCCAATCAATAAATGGTCAAAGGATATGAACAGACAATTTTCAGAGGATGAAATTAAAACTATTTATAGTCATATGAAAAGGTGCTCCAAATCACTGTTGATCAGAGAAATGCAAATCAAGACAACCCTGAGGTACCACTTCACACCTGTCAGATTGGCTAAAATGACAGGAAAAGTTAATGATGAATGTTGGAGGGGTTGTGGGAGGGCTGGGACACTGATGCATTGTTGGTGGAGCTGTGAACGGATACAGCCATTCTGGAGAACAATTTGGAGCTATGTTCAAAAAGTTATCAAACTGTGCATACCCTTTGACCCAGCGGCATTTCTATTGGGCTTATATCCCAAAGAACTCATAAAGAAAGGAAAAGGCCCCACATGTGCAAGAATGTTTGTGGCAGCCCTTTTTGTAGTGGCTAGAAACTGGAAATTGAATAGATGCCCTTCAATTGGAGAATGGCTGAATAAATTATGGTATATGAATATTATGGAATATTATTGTTCTAAGAAATGACCAGCAAGATGATTTCAGAGAGGCCTGGAGAGACTTACATGAACTGATGCTGAGTGAAATGAGCAGAACCAGGAGATCATTATACACGGCAACAACAGTACTATATGACGATTAATTCTGATGGACATGGCTCTCTTCAACAATGATATGTTTCAAACCACCTCCAATTGTTCACTGAAGAAAGCCATATACACCCAGAGAGAGGGATGCGAAATGTGGACCACAACATAACATTCTCATACTCCTTGATTGATGTTTGCTTACATTGTGTTTCCTTTATCTGCTATATCATTTGTGTAGATAAGATTTTTCTTGCACAACAATGATAAGTTTGGAAATATGTATACATATATTCGATTTGCCAATATTTTAACATAATTAACATGTAGTGGATATCCTGCCATCTAGGGGAGGGGTGGGGAAGTTGGGGGGAAAAATTTGTAACGGAAAGCTATGTAAGGGTTATTGTTGAAGAATTACCCACACATATGTTATGCAAACAAAATAAAAATTTAAAAAAAAAAGAATTGGAAAAGGTAAAGGCAGTTTGACAGAAATCAGATTTAGCCCAAATTTGTATATCATATGGTACAAGATACTCAAGATGAATATGTAACCCACATGTAAGAAAATCCTTTATCAGTAAAAAATAATAATAATAATTAAAAAAAATCAGCTTTTCCATTCAGCTAAGATCTTTTCATCACAAATGCTTGAAAAGCCTCTTTTGCATTGAATGACCACCTTTTATTTCTGAAGGATTATACTCAGTTTTGCCGGGTAGGTGATTCTTGGTTGTAATCCTAGCTCTATTGCTCTCTGAATATCATATTCCAAGCCCTCTGGTCATTTAATGTAGAAGCTGCTAAATCTTGTGTTATCTTGATTGTGCCGCCATTGTACTTGAATTGTTTCTTTCTGGATGCTTGCAATCCAGTTGGCATGGGAGTTCCAGAATTTGGCTCCTGGGAGTTTTTATTTTAGGATCTCTTTCAAAAGGTAATCACTGGATCCTTTCAATTTCTATTTTATCCTCTGATTCTAGACAGTTTTCCTTGATAATTTCTTGAAAGATGATGTCCAAGCTCTTTTTTTTTTTTTTGATCATGGCTTTCAGGTAGACCAATAATTTTAAAATGATCTTTCCTGGATCTATTTTTCAAGTTTTTCCAATGAGATATTTCACATTTTTTCTGTTTGATTTTGCTTTATTGTATCTTGATGTCTCGTAAAGTCATTAGCTTCCATTTGCTCATTTCTATTTTTTAAGGAATTATTTTCCTTAGTAAGCTTTTGGACCTCCTTTTCTGATGGGCCAATTTTGCTTTCTAGGGCATTTTTTTCCCTCATTAGCTTTTTGTATTTCCTTTTGCATCTCTTTCAATTCTTTCCCAATTTCCCCTCTGTCTCTCTTACTTGATTTTCAAAGTCCCTTTTGAGCTCTTCTATGGCCTAAGCCCAATTCTTATTTTTCTTGGAGGCTTTGGATGTAGGAGTTTTGACTTTGTTATCATCTTCTGGTGTGTTTTGATCTTTTTGTCACCATAACTTTCAATGGTCAGAAACTTTTCCTGACTGCTCATTTTCCTAGCCTATTACTCAGCTTTTAACTCTTTGTTAAAATAGGGTTCTCTTTCCAGGGTGGAGGGTGCACTGTCCCAAGTTTCTTCAGAGATCCTTCTAGGAACCTGATCAGGAGCACTCTTTTCTGTCTTAACAGGAAGTATTAAGAGTGTCCTCACCCCACAGTAGCTCTAAGATCTAGTGTATTAAAGCAACACCACTGAAGCTGGGGTCAGGGTATGCTGCAGCAGCCTGAACTGGGACTGCACACCAGACTCTCACCCCATTGCCACAGACCCTCTCTGCTGACCTTCAGAGCTCTCCCTGGTGTCCCCATGCTGAAAGAACCAGAAGCCCCTAGCACTGCTGTTGATTCAGAGGTCCCACCTCCGTGACACTGGGATCCAGGCTGGGGTCCAGGGCTGGGACTTGGTCAGGGAGCCTGAGCCAGGGTTATGCTGGCCCAGTCTGCACTAGGACTCCACACCAGACTCCCACCTGCTTCTACAGACCTTTTCTGCTGACCTTGTGGTGTCCCTATGCTGAGAGGACCAGAAGCCCCCAGCACTGCTGTTGATTCAGAGGTCCCACCTCACTGACACTGGGATCCAGGCCAGGGCTTGATCTGGGGGCCAGGGCCAGGGTTATGCTGGCTCAGTCTGCACTAGGACTCCACACCAGACTCCCACCTGCTTCCACAGACCTTTTCTGCTGACCTTCCAGGTCTTCTTTGGTGTCTCTGGGTGGAGAGGTTTGAAAGCCACAAGTACTGCAGCTGATTTAGAGGTCAGGCTGGTCTCAGCCAGGGCATGGCCTGTACCAGCCCCTTTTTGTAGAAGTTAAGTGGTGCTAATTAGCTAAATGACACCAGGGCACTAATCACTGGCTCTATCAATAATCTTAGGGACTTAGTAACTGTAACGGTCAATTGATATTGGGAAGAACAGACTGGAATGGGGCTCAAGCCAATAGCATTAGAAATATACCCCAATCCCTGAGAGCTCTCTGGGGGATCCAGTTCCTCAGTGTGAAGGTGAGTTGGGATAGAGAGCCTCAGTGTTTGCATGGGCTAAGTTTTCTTAAAGCTCTCTAATGAAAGGGAACTCATTACCCCCCAAGGTAGCCCGTGCTACTTTTGGACAGCTCTAATTATTAGGCAATAGTTATTTGTTGAGCCAAAGTCTCCTTCTTTGCTGCTTGCATCCATTGCTTCTGGTTCTGCCTCTGGGGACAAAGGGAACAAGACTAATCCTTTTTCCATGTGACCGCCCTTCAAACATCGGAGGATGGCTCTCATGTTTCTCCTAATTCTTCTCTCCTGTTCAGTATAAACATCCCCAAGTTCTTTCCATTGATTTTTGTGTGACATAGTATGTAGGCCCTCTCCCATCCACAGCACCCTCCTTTGGATGCCTTCCAGGTTTTCAACATCGCTCCTAAAATATAGTGCCCATAAACTAAGTGTAACTACTGCAATCAAGGTCTAACAGTGCCGACAGAGTCCAGTGGGATGGCCATTTCCCTAGTAGCTCTAAGATACAAACTTGAGACTGAATTACTGGCAGCAATTGGAGAATCTTACGCTATTGGGAAGTCTTGAGTCTTTAATTGAGTCACTTGGGCCTAGATTCTTCCCAATCTGTCCAATTCAATCATGAGAAATCGCCAGCAGTTATCCCTGGGATTGGGGCTTGGAACACAACAATACATGAACAAATATATGCAAGGTAATGAAAAAGGGAGAGAGTGCTCACACCTAGAGAGATCAGGGAAGGCTTCATGGAAGCAATCAAGCTTGGAAGGAAGGAAAGAATCACACATTAATTAAATGCCTACTAAGTACTGGGCACTATGCTAAGGACATGGCAAATATCTCATATAATCTTTACAACAACCATGTGAGATAGCTGCTATTATTATCTGCATTTTTTTTGGCTGAGGCAATTGGGGTTAAGTGACTTGCCCAGGGTCACACAGCTGTTATGTGTCTGAGACCAGATTTGAACTCAGGTCCTCCTGACTTCAGGGCTGGTGCTCTATCCACTGTGCCACCTAGCTGCCCCTATTATCTGCATTTTTACAGTTGAGGAAAATGAAGCAGGCAGAGATTAAGCGACTGACTAGGGTCCCACAACTAATAAGTGTCTGAAGATGGATTTGAGCTCAGAGCTTCCTGACTCCAGGTTCAGTGCTCCATCCACTGTGGCGCCCCCTAGTTGTTCTTCTGAAGAAGATGAAGAAAAGAATTCTTGAACAAAAAGGATAGAGTACAAGCCAAGCAGAGCATCTTCCACAACATGATAGAAACTTAATAAAGATAACTTAAAAAACTTAAACTTGGGCTCAAAAAATCAATTGCAAAGCACAGAAAGGTCAAAAGTAGCCAAATCACCGAGTTTCTGGAGAGAGGAAAATTCATTCTTTTTTTAAAGTGTTTTATTTTTCCAAATACATATAAAGATATTTTTCAACATTCATTTAGTAAGACTTTGTGTTCTAAATTTTTCTCTCTCGCTCTCTTATCTCCCCCCTCCCCAAGACAGTGAGCAATCTAAGTTAGATAAGTGCAATTCTTTTCAACATATTTCCAAATTTGTCATGTTGTGCAAGAAAAATCAAACCAAAAGCAAAAAGAATTATGAGAAAAAAAAACAAACAAAAAGATGAAATACTATGCTTTGATCCACATTCAGCATCCACAGGTCCCTGGCTGGATGTGTTTAGCATTTTCCATCCCAAGTCTTATTGGAATTGCCTTGAATCACCTCATTGTGGAAAGAGCCACGTCCATCAGAATTGATCATCATATAGTCTTGTTGTTGCCGTATATAATGATCTCCTGGTTCTGCTCTCTTCCCTCAGCATCAGTTCATGCAAGTCTCTCCAGGCCTCTCTGAAATCAGCCTGCTGATCATTTCTTACAGAACACTAATATCCCATGACATTCATATGCTCACTTGCTCAGCCGTTCCCCAGTTCATGGGGATCCACTCAATTTCCAGTAAGGAAGGTTCATTGCACAGCTGGGTTGGGTTGTCCCTGACTGGTTGTGGTTTCTCGTCACTATTGTGTGACAATTGGAATTGGCCAATCCATTCAATCCTAGGTGTTCTCGGTGAGCACGGAGTGGGAGAATCTGAGCCAGGGGCTGGATGTAGGAGAAGAACAACAGGAGCTTACTCCATAACTTTTAGGGGATGTATAATTTTTAAGGTAGCTTATTATTAGAGTTGGCTTTGTGTTCTGGCTGAACGCTTGCAGGAGTGACCACATGGTCGCTGTCCTTTGTTCTGAAAAAGGACCAAGGGTGACGTCTTGACTTGTTAGTGAGTTGGATTTAAGTGAGGCAGCACCGTGCAAAGTCATCAGCTTCACTTGCTCCTCCAGAATCATCAAAGTCATCGGCAAGACAAGAGTCAATGGAGAAATGGCTGTCAGATGAGAGAAGCTCGGAAAACTTGGTCATGGTGGTCTTGTCTGCCTCTGGGAGGGTAATCCTTCGTTGGAATAGCTGTGTGACTTATAGTCTGGTCCCGTACTACCTGAGAGCTCTTCCAAGAGGGGAAATGGTGGATGATGAGAAGTGCTTCAAATTTAGCAGAGCTGCACACTTGACTCCTTATAACTAAGCACAATCTTCTAGCCCATGGAAGAGTACCCATGACTGGGGATCTGTGTGACAGGTTGTGACACTCGAGTCGCCAGCCCCATTTCCCTCCTGGGAAATGACCCTTGTCAGGAAACAGTTTACTCTGGGACCTTTGGCCTCTGCCTGCCACTTTCTATCCATCTTTGCCTGGAGGTCCTGTTTGGAGCTCGGGGGAGACACAGAGGAATTGTAAAGAGCTAATTTTACAAACCCATTGATTGCTCTTGTTAGCAGGCTCATTCATTAAATAGAGCGATCTATACTGATTGATAATGCACTGGGATCAATGACAAGTCTTTCCTCCAGCCAGAAAGAGACAGATGGCCGGGGAGCAGGGAGGGGCTGGGAAAGGTCACCCTCAATGGCAAACCCAGCTGCACTGAGAGTCCTGCTTGAATAAAACTCAGGTTTCCAGCACCTGCCCTCCAGCTGTCTCCTGGACCCGAGGGATCCTCTGGTGGGTGGTTAGTGAGTTTGGCTCAAGCGGCTCACTTTTTGATCCGGCTTTGGATCCTGCAGGAAGGGATCTTTAATTCTGGAGAACTCGGAGTTCTCAATGACATGGATGAGCCCTTGAGCTCTAGGAGAAAATGGTGGACCCAGAAGCATGAAGGAACAGATTCAAACCTCACTTTTCACACTTATTGGCCATGAGACCATGGACAAGTGACTCGATTCCTCTGAGCCTCAATTTTCTCATTTGTAAAAAACGGGAAATCTATCTGAGGTACCCACTTCACAGAACTGCTGTGAGGTTCCACAAGACAAGACGACTTGTATTTTGTGAACATTTCATGTCATATAAGGAAGGTAACAAATGTGCACGGGGATTTCAGAACCCACCGACTCTTAGATAAGCCCAGGCCTTTTACAGATGGAAAAACTGAGGCTGAGAGAGATGAGGTGTTTTGCACATAGATTTCTTGAGTAGTAAACAGCTTGAACAGATCCTCTGACTCCATCTTTAGACCTGGGAGGAGCCACAGAAGTTACCCGGTACATCCCCGAATTTTACAGAGGAGAGGGGAGGGGTCTTGGCAAAGATTTTAGAGCAATTCAATAGAAAGGACTTGAGTCAAATCCCTCCTCTAACACTTGTGACACAGTGGACAACTTTAGGAAAGATTCTTGGTCTTCAGGGACCTCGGTTTCCTCACCTGTAAAAATGATGGAATTGATTTCTTCCTGATATTTACTCTTAAAGGAGCTTCCAAGACAACCTCTGGTTTGGAAGTAAACCCTGGGGAACTTCTTATCTATGACCAGTTTGAGCAAAGTACCCCAACCCTATCCACCCCACCCCCCAGTTTCAGTGAAGATCTTTAGAATCTGTTGGCATTGATCATTGAGGGTGCCATCTTGTAAAGCTCTTCCCACCTCTGACATCCTCTGTTCTAAGATTCCCTCCCACTTCTGTCATACAAAATTCTAAGGCCCCTCCCAGCTCTGACCCTGAGTTCTAAGGGCCCTCCCAGCTCTGGCCCTGGGTTCTAAGGCCCCTCCCAGCTCTGACCCTGGGTTCTAAGGCTCCTCCCAGCTCTGACCCTGGGTTCTAAGGCCCCTCCCAGCTCTGACCCTGGGTTCTAAGGCCCCTTCCAGATCTGACCCTGGGTTCTAAGACCCCTTCCAGATCTGACATTCCCTGTCCTAAGTCCCCTCCAGTCCCAGCTTTCTGTTTTATGTTCAAACGCTCTTCCCACTCAGATTTTCTGTTTTAAGGTCTTTTTTAAGCTCTGACATTCCCAGTTCTCAAGATGTTCTCAGTTCTGAAGGGCCTATGTTTTCACACCCTCCCCAATTCTGACAGGCTATGTCTGTCCCTGAATTGGGTCCCCCATGGCCTCGATGCCCAGGGCTCTGCCGCCCCTGAGAGGAAGCATTTACCTGTAAACAAGTGATGCACTAATTACAAGTCATTATTGTCTGTTCATTCAAACGGGCTCCCCAGGGCCATCGATTAGGCCCCATTTCGCTCAGTTGGAGCTACTTGCAGGCACTGTCGTAGACCCACTTTTTCTTAAAAGCCTCTGAGTCTGGAAGAGCGGTTCTGGAAAGAGCAGAGCTATTTTCGTCTCCACCAAGTGGGGCAGAGTGCCCAGGACCAGGGAGGGGATCGTCCCTCTGCCCTTGTCAGATCTCATTCTGAGGCCTGCTGGGCCACAATTGAAAGAGGACGTTCACCGAGCAGTTGGAGAGGGTCCAGACGAGGACCATGAAGATGAATGGAAGCATCCAAAGCCCTGCTTTGGAGCCTAGAGGCTGCCAAGTCCAATATTTCCATGTTACAGCCAAGGAAACTGAGGCACAAAGGTTAACTGTCATAGCCCCAGTGTGTATCTAAGACTGCATTTGAACCCAGGTCTTTTAATTCAAGAGCTTTCTGGGGGACTGTTCATGTGGCTCAGTTAGGCTTGATGCCAGGAAAAGCTCCCTCACGTTTAGAGATGTCCCAGAGTAGGATGGGTCTCACCCTCCTCCCACCACTTCAGAGATCTGCACAGGGTGCTCCGGCCACTTACTGACTGGGTGACCTTGGCTTGACAATTTGCCCAATCTCTGCCTCACTTTAAAGTGAGCAGGTCGCACCACGTGGCCTTCGGGGTCTCTTTGGGGTGTCAATCTATGGTTCTGTGACTTTCTCAGGGACGCTCCTTCCAGCGATTCTTTGGGGGCTGGCTGGAGTTGATGCCCCCTAATTCCTTCTGTGCTGGTGCCTTGGCTGAGGAGAGCCTAGATGGAGAGAAGCTCCCTCCCTGGGGCTCCAGGTCAGGAAGCCAAAGACTGAAAGGAGGAGGAGGAAGAGGAAATGAAAGAGCAGGAAGGGGAGGAGGAGGACATGAGGAAGAGGAGGAAGAAGAGATGGAAGAGGAGAAAGAGGAAGAGAAAGAGAAGAAGAGGAAGAGATGAGAGCCAGGAGTTGCTGAGGATGCTTCCTGAGAGTGGCCACCAGGGGGTGATAGGCTCAACAGAGCTTGGTAGCCATCCAGAAGTCAATGACTTCTTTCTGGGGAGGGAGCAGAAAGTGGGAGGTAGCAGCCTTCCCATCTTGGGTTACTTTGTATCGAGTTTGGCTCTATGTTGCTTGTGGAAGACCATTTGCTGGTGTGGTGTAGGCAGGATTCTTCCGTGTATGGGCAGCTCGATTTCTCTGTGAATTGCCCCTCTCTAACTCAGCAAAGCCCCAGGTATAGAGTAGCTGCAAAGAGATGATAGGGCCATTGTTCTAGACCTGTAAAAAGCCTTAGAGCAAGTCAATAGAAAGGACTTGAGTCAAATCCCTCCTCTGACACTTGTGACTAAGTGGACAACTTTAGGAAAGACTCTTGGTCTCCAGGGACCTCGGTGTCCTCACCTGTAAAAATGATGGAATTGCTCCCTGGCGAGAGGATGTGTCCAAAGACAGGTAGCAAGTGAGAGAGGCACACTGTAATATTTTATAGAACTTTCAAGGTTGGCAAAGTGCTTTACACACATGATCTCATAACAACCCTGTGGGGTAGGTGCTAATCCGATGCCTCTTGTCCAATGATCTAGAGCCCAAGATGACTGAGAGTCAGGGGGCACTGGGTGGTCAGTCTGGGGAAAGGCCGCCTGAAGCTCAGATCTTCCGGAAGCTGTAGAGTTAGAGATGGTGGGTGATGGGGCTTGGATCTTGTGGTCAGGAGATTTGGACTCGCTAGCGTGGCTTTGGCCAGTGTATTCCTCAGTCTCTTAATTTCAGTTTCTCAAGCTCAGTTTCTCAAGCCATAGAAACCCTGAGGGATTTAGACTAAATGATTTCTTTTTTAAATTAATAGTATTTTATTTTCCCCAATACTTGTAAAGATCGTTTTCAACATTCATTTTTGTAAGACTTTGTGTTCCAGATTTTCTCCCTCCCTCCCTTCCCTTCCCCTCCCCAAGACAGCAAGTGTTCTGCTATAGGTTAAATACGTACAATTCTTTTAAACATATTTCCATGCTTGTCATGTTGTGCAAGAAAAATCAGATCAAAAGGAAAAAAAAACGAGAACGAAAGAGCAAGCAAAAAAAACAAACAAAAGGTGAAAATAGTGTGCATCCTTCAGTCTCCATTGTTTTCTCTCTGGATATGGATAGGCTTTTCCATCCTGAGTCTATTGGAATTAGATTAGATGATTTCTAAGGTTCCTCCCAGCTTCCACCTTCCCTGTTCTGAGGCCCTCCCAGCTTGGCTTTCCTATGATTTACATGGCCACATTATCACTCTGCTCTGATATTGTATGATTGTATGTGCAAAGAGCATGTATAGACTCGAGGTCTAAACTGGGATCTCTAAGCTGATTCCACTTTCTCGGGGGAACAGGTCTCCACACCTGGGTCAGACCATCTATAGGGGACTCATCCAAGCCTGGTTTTCCCCAGCCAAGGATCTGACTGGCTTTTGGGCCTGGCTGCTGCTCCTCAACATCAGTGTTCCAGCCCTTGGAATCAAGAGATCCCTTTTGCTATTGAGACTTGGCTTTCAAATTCACTAGCTCTGACTGTCATCCAATCACCTGTACCCAAAGGCAGCTAGCTAGGTGGTACCATCGTGCATAGAGTTTTGGGTCTGGAATCAGCTATGTGACTCAGGGCAAGTGATTTCACTTCTGCCTGCCTCAGTTTCCTCAACTGTAAAATAGGGATAATAGCAGCATCTATCTTGCAGGAGACTTGTAAGGTGCAAGTGAGGTATTTATAAAGTGCTTAGCCAGCTCAGAGCTTGGCAGGCACACAGTAGGTGCTTAATAAATGCTTGTTTCCTTCTTTCTCATGACCGTTTGAATCCTCCAATTCCTCATCTGTAAATTGGGGCTAATCATTGACTGCCACAAAACTTTTCTTATTCCTCTTCTTGTGAGGAAGGAGGAAGTCCATGTGTTTTCCTGCTCAGGCAGGTCCTGCTGAGGCTGGGACTGGTCTGGTTTATTAGTCCATTGCTATCCTTCCTCCGGGCACAACTGGGTATTTTATATTTTTAGTGCCATTGTCATTGTACGGAGGGTGAAGGCAGGCAGTGAAGGGATTACAAATGAGGTGGTACAAAGCAGAGCCAGAGGAAAGACTGTCATCAAAGAAATGACTGATCACAGAGAAAGGTGGGGTGACCATGTAGAGAGTGCGGGGGATGACCAGCAGACCGCCTGTTCATCAGGATAGTCCTGATGTCAGCCTAGCGCCAACAGCACATAGGGTGGACTCACTGTGATGCACCTGTGGGAGGGCCTCCGTGATTGGGGATGGGTATATCCAGACTGATGAGAACGTGGAGTTGCTGGTGTCCTGGAGCACAGATACAGAGTCTATTTTCATTATTCAGGAGTCATTTTCAATAGAGTTACATATTTATTCTGAGCTGGGAATTCCCCCTCCTCGCCCACATGCTCCAGAGTGTTTGTATGTCGGTCGCTGAGCTACGAATGTTCCCCATGGTCCTTTGCTTCATGGGCCCCTTTCAATCTCTCTCAGGCAAAATAATGTCTTTATTTTCTGTAGCAGTTTCTAGACACTTTTGAGAGCAGGACCTGGCAGATCCCTAAAATATTGGCCCCCGCCACGGATCGGGGTCCAAGCAGACTATTGGTTCTGATGACTTCTGCCCTGACAATATGGGCTCAGAGAGGGAAGGATCTTAGAAGATATCAAGTCTGGTCTCATTTTATTGAAATCTCCTCTTCTAGATGAGGGAGCTGAGGCTCAAAAGGAAGTGACTTCCATAGGGTCATAGAATATGGATCTTGAGCTAGAAAGGACTTTGGAGACCAGGACTTCAGAAAGCACTGAAAAGTGGGGATCTCCTCAAGGTCATGCAGGCAAGAAGGAGCAGTCAGGATCTGAACTCAGGGCCTTTAGCTCCAAATCCCACACTCTTTCCACTATACCACAATGGTTCTATCACTAATGAGTGTCTGAGGCAGAATTTGAACCCGTATCTTCCTACCTTGAAATCCTGGGCTCAATCCCTTATACTATGCTGAGGGGTATGGGGTGCCATGTTAGATCTGTGATAGTGACAAGTTGAAAAGTCCCAAGGAGACTTAACACACGCCAGATGAGGATCAATCAGTGGAATGGGGGATAATCTAGAATTTAAGTCCCTTTTCCTATCACCAGAGACAAGTACACAGTAGAAGCTTAATGAATGCTCATGGTGTTTTTTTTTTTTGTTGTTGTTGTTGTTATTGAGGCAATTGGGTTTAAGTGACTTGCTCAGGGTCACAAAGTGTCTGAGGCCAGATTTGAACTCAGGTCCTCCTGACTTCAGGGCTGGTGCTCTATCTACTGCACCCCCTAGCTACCCTTTATGTTTTGCTTCTATAACGCCTCTCTATTTTACCCTCTGCTTCTCCCTTTCCTCCCACCATGAATAGATGCTTACAGATGGATTGAGGATATTGTAGCAATCTCTAAATCTTCGAAGGGCTGGCACAGGGGTGACAAATGGTGCTCATTCTGCTTGACCCCACAGGGCAAAACTGGGATGGATGGGTGACAGTTACAGGGGGACGTATCTTAGCTCAACATAAGGCAAGGTCTCTTAACAATGTTTAAAAGAGGGATGGGTTGCTTAAAGGGAAGGGAGTTCTCCATTACTAGAGTTCCTTAAATGAAGGTCCAATGGAAGATCACTGGTCAGAGGTACCATGATTCTGATAGAGAAGGGGTTAGAGAAAATGGCCTCGGAGGTCATAGGATCATAGATTTATAATTATAATCTAGTCCAGTTCTCTCATTGTGTATTCTGTATAGGCAAGAGAAGTGTTTAGGGTGCTTTAAGGTTTGCACAGCACTGCACAACCCAGTAAGGTAGGTACTATCACTACTTCCATTTTACAGATGGGGAAACTGAGGCAAACGGAGGCTAAGGGACTTGCCCAGGATCACACAGTTAGTCAGTGTCTGAGGTTGGATTTGAACTCAGGTTGAACATAGAAAGTGGCGCATCCTAGAACTCCAAGATCAGTGTTCCCTTCGGGGTGCCATACTGTCTCTGCCAATGCTGAGGCTCTGTGATTCAACGAATGGACAAAGTGCTGGATCTGGAGTCAGGAAGACCTGAGTTCAAATGCAGCCTCAGACACTTACTAACTGTGTAATCCTGGACAAGTCCCTTGACTGTGCCTCAGTTTCATCACCTGTAAAAGGGAAAAAGCAATAGTACCTACCTAGTGGGATTGTGAGGTTTAAATGAGATAATTGTACAGTGTTTTACAAATGTTAAACCTCTATATAAACTATATATATATATAGTATACCCACACATAGAATAGCTCATTAACTACCATCCTCATCTTCATCCTTATCCCTTTACCCTCCTCTCCCCCTTCCTTCTTTAACCCTCCCCCCAGCACCTTCCAGTAGACCTTATAACAGAAGGAAGCGATCAAAAGCCCCTTTATCTCTGGGCCACTTGGGGATGGGCAGGGGGAGGTGTAGGATGGGAAAGGAAAGGAGCTGTCTATCAGTCGGGGAGCTTCTTGAGGAGTAATCCGTGCTTAGTTCAGCCTTCTCTCCACAGAACTGGCTGCCTGCCTACCTCAGACCTGCTCCTTCAGGCCCCCCCCTCTCCCTCTGCCTCAGTGCCCTTTGATGACCCCCAACCCCAAAGTTGTAGAAGTGCTGACACAAGTGACTGCCAGTAATGAGCGCCTAACCAATTGTCTGCTAATGATGCCGGAACGTGTCTGGGCCCTAAATGAGGAGAGCCTGGGAATGTGTGTGGGGTGACTCTCCCTAGCCGGAGAAAGGCTGCCTGAACCTCCAAGGACCACTCAAAGTGTCCTCAGAGCAAGAAGAAGGGGCTGACCAATGGTTTGCCACCTGCTGCCCGTGTTACCTTAGACCAATCATTCTCCTTCTTTGGAGTTGTTTCCTCACTAAGACTCCTCTGTATCACACTTATGACTTCTATAGAATAATTAATATAGAATAATTAATACTAATAGCTAATAATAAATAATTGCATTTATTTAGCACTGAATATGTTCCAGGAACTGTGCTAAGAACTTTACAATTATTATCTCATTTGATTCTCACCAGAATTCTGGGAGGGAGGCAGCAATATTATTATTCTTATCTTACAGAGAAGGACACCGAGGCAAAAAAAAAAAGTCAATTGTCTTGTCAAGGGCTGGGATTTGAATTTAGTTCTTCCTGTCTCCAGGTCTAATGCTCTATCACTGTGCCACTGAACTAATAACATTCCCAGATCACCAAATGTCAGTGGGTGAAAAAACAACAAAAAATCCAGGCAGCTAGGTGGTGCAGTGGATAGAGCATCAGCCCTGAAGTCAGGACAACTTGAGTTCAAATCTGGCCTCAGACACTTAACATTGCCTAGCTGTGTGACCCCGGGCAAGTCACTTAACCCCAATTATCTCAGCAAACAAACAAAATAAAAAACAACCCACAATCACACAAGATAGGAAGGCTGGGATACAAGAAAGTTAATGGAATATTAGATGACATAAAAAGTGTCATAATGAGCAGGACTAGGAAGATTGTCCTGCACTGTGCACTGCTGGGAGTTCTAGGACCCACATTTTTGTATAGAAACCAAAATCAGGGGCTCCTCCTCCTCTTGCAGTTAGTTATCTAGTGGGAGTAACTACTACCCAAGGA
The DNA here is from genome assembly GCA_023553655.1 of Myrmecobius fasciatus. NCBI lineage: Eukaryota > Metazoa > Chordata > Mammalia > Dasyuromorphia > Myrmecobiidae > Myrmecobius > Myrmecobius fasciatus. The sequence goes on along the minus strand of JAJPUD010000298.1, from coordinate 197,184 downwards.
TTGGTCAAAGGGTGCTCTGGGTGCCCATTTCTATAGCTCATGAGCCCCACTGGTATGCTTCCTTTAATAGTTAAGCAGTAGACACAATGAGATTACTTTTTAATGTATTTTATTTTTTCCAATTATATATAAAAACTATTTTTAACATTTTTTTAAAATTTTGAACTCCAAATTCTCTCCCTTTTCCTCTTCTCATTGAGAAAGCAAGTAATTTGATATCAGTTATATATAGTCACAGATGCACGTGAAAGAAAATGCAGTTGCAAAACTCTGCACAATTTAAACCTTACAAACCAATCAAGTAGGAACTCTTTCTACTCCCATTTTACAGAAAGGAAACTGAGGCAAACAGAGGTTAATAAATAAAGTAAGAAATTAGTATACTCCAATTTGCATTCAGACATTATTAATTCCTTCTGTAGAGATGGATAGAACTTTTTGCCATAAAAATTTTGGAATTGTTTTGGCTCTTTGTATTGCTAACAAGTATCTAATCCATTCGTAGTTTATTACTGTATAATAATGCTGCTACTATGTACAATATTCTCCTGGTCCTGCTCACTTATCTTTGCATCAGTTCATATAAGTCTTTCCAGGTTTTTCTGAGACCATCCCCTGGATCATTTCTTTCAGCATAATAGTATTTCATCCCAATCATATTCTAAAACTTATTCATCCATTCTCCAATTGATGGGCTTTCTCTCAATTTTTAGCTTTTTTGCCACCACAAAAAGAGTTGCTATTGCACAAATAGGTCCTTAAAAATTTCTTTAGGATGCAGAGCTAGTATTGGTATTGTTGAGTCAAAAGATAGGTACTGTTATAAAATTTGGGCATCGTTCCAAATTGCTCTTCAGAATGGTTGCATCAATTCACAGCTCAACCAAAAATATATTAGTTTCTCAGTTTTCCCACAGCCCCTCCAACTTTTATCCTTTTACTATTCTGTCACATTAGCCAATCTGATACATGTTAGGTGAACTTCAGAGATGTTTTAGTTTGCATTTCTCTAATCAATAAGCATTTTAAAAAATGACTAGAGACAGCTTTGATTTCTTCATCTGAAATCTGGCTATTCATATCTTTGACCATCATTTGGAGAATGACTTGTATTCTTATAAATTTAATTCTGTTCTCTCTATATTTAAAATATAAAGCCTTTATCAAAGAAACAATGTAAAAATTTCCCTCAGTTTTCTGCTTTCCTTCTAATCTTAGCTGCATTGATTTTGTTTGTTTGCAAACTCTTTTTAAATTAATGTATTCAAAATTCTCCACCTTATATCCCATCCATAGATTTGATGGGTAAACTATTTCATGTTCCCCTAATTTGCTTATGGTATCATCCTTTATGTCCAAATCATATACCCATTTTGGCCATATTATGGTAAAAGGACTGAGAAATTGATTGCATCTAATTTTTGCTAACATGCTTTCCAGTTTTCTCAACAGGTTTTGTCAAATACTGAGTTCTTGTCTCAAAGGCTTGGATTTGGGGATTTATCCAACACCACATTCCTATAGTCATTAGCTATTGTGTACTTAATTTGTTCCAGAGATCCACTACTCTATTTTTTAACCAGTAATAGATTGTGTTGTTGATTACTGTTTTATAACACAACTTGAGATGTGGTACTACTGCTAGGTATCTTCCTTGACATTTTCCCTCCATTAATCCCCCATATTCTTAACCTTTTGCTCTTCCGGATGATTTTATTTTTTTCTAGCTCTATAAAATAATTTTTGCTAAATAAGTAACTTAATTTGGGTAGAATTGTTATTTTTATTACATTGGCCTATCCATGAGCAATTAATATTTTTCCAATTGTTTAGATCTGACTTTATTTGTGTGAATAGTGTTTTGTAATTATGTTCATATAGTCCCTGGATCGTCTTGGCAGGTAGACTCCCAAATATTTTAAATTATATATAATATACATCCTACCTACCCGGTCATAATGCATTTTCTCTGTGAAATATTGCTATCATCTCCTTGCTAGTATTTTATTTTAAAATTTTACATCGAGACCAAAGAAGAACTAGAGGTCATCATTAATCACAAAATAGATAAGTTTGACTATGTCAAGTTAAAAAGTTTTTGTACAAACAAAATGAATGCAGACAAGATTAGAAGGGTAGCAGTAAACTGGGAAAATATTTTTACATCCAAAGGTTCTGATAAAGGCCTCATTTCTAAAATATATCGAGAATTGACTCAAATATATAAGAATTCAAGCCATTCTCCAATGGATAAATGGTCAAAAGATATGAACAGACAATTTTCAAACGAAGAAATTGAAACTATTTCCGGTCACATGAAAAGGTGCTCCAAGTCACTATTGATCAGAGAAATGCAAATTAAGACAACTCTGAGATACCACTACACACCTGTCAGATTGGCTAAAATGACAGGAAATGATAATGATGAATGTTGGAGGGGATGTGGGAAAACTGGGACATTGATACATTGTTGGTGGAACTGTGAACGGATCCAACCATTCTGGAGAGCAATTTGGAGCTATGCTCAAAAAGTGATCAAACTGTGCATACCCTTTGACCCAGCAGTGTTTCTACTGGGCCTATATCCCAAAGAGATTTTAAAGGCGGGAAAGGGACCCACATGTGCAAAAATGTTTGTGGCAGCCCTTTTTGTAGTGGCAAGAAACTGGAAATTGAAAGGATGCCCATCAATTGGAGAATGGCTGAATAAATTATGGTATATGAATGTTATGGAATATTATTGTTCTGTAAGAAATGACCAACAGGAGGATTTCAGAGAGGACTAGAGAGACTTGCATGAACTGATGCTGAGTGAAATCAGCAGAACCAGGAGAACATTATACACAGCAACAAGACTATACGATGATCAATTTTGATGGACATGGTTCTCTTCAACAATGATGTGATTCAAACCAGTTGT
>JAJPUD010000298.1:146250-184444 GCA_023553655.1 Myrmecobius fasciatus | reverse complement strand
AGCAGAGAGAAATTATCCTGACTTCCTCAAGGCAGAGAACACCCCCCCCCCAGGAGCTGGCGTCTTCTTCCACAGCTAGCTATGTCAGGGCCACACATCTTGGAGTTGAATTCTACCACATCTTGACTAGAGCTGGAGGACTTGACTTTTCAGGGGCCATGGGGATGTGGCCGGTCTTCTGGAGTCTCTGGCAACCTTCCCTCCAATTCCATCAGGGAGAATTTGTAACAGGGTAAGAGAGTCAAGATGCTTCATTTGAAAATTAACCCCTTTTATCAGCCCTTTGTGACTTCACTGACTTGAGAACAGAACTCCAACTCCAATCCTAAAGGTGGAAGGGACTTAGCATTTAGAACTTAGAATGTCGGATATCAAAGGACCTTAGAACAAAAAAAATCAGAGTTTAGAGAGGTCTTAGAACTTAGAAAACATTTTAGTACTTGAAGGGACTTCAGAATGTGGGAAAATATCCAAGCTTGGAGGATCTTAGAACCTAGAATTGAGAATATCAGATCTGAAAAGTGCCTTAGAACACAGGATATCTGGAAGAAACCTTAAAAAATAGAACCTAGAACATCAGATCTTGAAAGGATCTTGGAACCCAAGGCCCAAATCTCAATTGCACACATTTTTCTTCACTGAAGATTGATTAGACAATGCTCTAAACTTGCACAAAGGGCAGAGAGGGACCTTAAGATAGGAGAGATCTTGCTCTTTTAGCTTGTATCTTTGAGAAAGAGACTGTCTTCAGTCCCAAAGGGAGAGAATGATTGGATTGAGTGGAGATTTAATGGGAAGAGAGGCAAGCTGGAGCCTAAAAATGATCTCCTCTAGACTAACATTACTTAGGGAGGCAGAGAGATGTAATTCTGACCTGGTATCCTTTCTCTGATGAGAACGGAGCAACCGGCCTTTGATTTCAATTTTGGACTTCTCCCTTGGCAGAAATCCAGGTCTCCTTGGAGAAGGGTGGGTGGGCAGAGGAGATTCTCCAGATATGGGTTCCTGCTTCCCTTGGGACCATATCCAGACAGAACCAAGAGGTCACACTAAACCAACATGGGCCACATAGCACACCCACCCTCTCCATATGTCAGCTTTTCCTCAGAGCCTTTCTCTCCCTTTCAGAATCTGAAGCTTCTTTCTTGAAGCTGGAAGTCTGAAGACTGGGATGGCTCCTTTCTCTCAAGCTCTCAGCAGCTTTGACCCTAATGCAGGCTGGGAGCATTGTGTAATCAATCTTCATCAATAAAGAGTTTTACACAAATGGACTTTGAGTCTCAGTTTACAGAATACAGAATGTCAGAGATGAGACTCGGGCTGAACCTGGAGATGGGACAACATGAATTCAAATCTAGCCTCTCAGACACTTACTAGCTGTTTGTCCTAAGCAAGTCATTCAGCCTCGGTTTGCCTCAGTTTCCCCATTTGTAAAAAACGAGAATAATAATAGTATCTGCCTCCAAAGGCTGTTGAATGAAATAATATTTTAAAGTGTTTTTCAAACCTTTAAACTCCATATAAATAAGAGCTCTGTCTCCTCTTCTGCTTCCTCCTCCTAATCAAAACCCCAAGCACAGATTTTCAGGGCTGTCAGAGATCTAGAATATGGAGTATCATTGCTTCAGAGTCATGGATTCCAGTTTCTTCATTTTGAAGATGGGAAAGCAGAAGCCCAGAGAGAAGCCACTTTCCTGATAGCCACAAAATTAGTAGGTGGCCGGGGCAGAATTCAAACCCGGGTCTCTGATTCCACCTCTTGGACTCTTTCTAATGCCCCCATGGGCTTCATACTCCATCAATCAGTCAGTCAATCAACAAGCATTTATGAAGCAGTCCTTATGTGACATTTCCCCCAGGATCCCCTGGGGCACTGCCTTCTGGGTGCTCTCCAGCTTGTGGATTTCCATTCGAGAGCTGGACTTCAGAAGTGGTCTTCATTGTCAAGGGGCACCTCACTGGGGCAGAGACTGGTGGCCGGAGGAGCTGGCACCAAACATCCGTCCTTCTCGACAACCTAACCATCAGGCCCCAAGAGTCTTTGATGTGTTCAGCACATCAGCAGGGAAGGTCCGTGCCTTCTTGAGCCTTCCAGGTGAGGCAAGGAGACAAACTGAGGACAAAGATGGCACCTACAAGGAGCCTCGGCAGCCCGGCTTGGCAGGGAGAGGCTCTGTGTTGGAGGAAAAGGCTTGGGTCCAAATTCTGGATGTGTGAGCTTGGACAAGTCCCACTTCCCCTTGAAGCCCCAGTGTCCTCCTCCTTAAAACAAGAAGGTTGGACTGGATGATCTCTAAGACCCTTCTTCTAGATTCCCCCTGAGTTCACATCTACCTGTGAGAACTTTGACAAGTCACTAGGTTTGTTTTCTCTGGAAAGTTCAGGATTCCCTCATCATCACCCCTTTGCCTGGACTATTGCATCCTTCTCCAGTTGGCTTCCCTCCCCTTTTTACAACCAAGCTATCCTTAGATCAACAGAGAAAATCGCCTTCCTAACGCTTGCCCGTGTCGCTCCCCTGCTCCATGGACACCAGTAGCTCCCTATGGACTTTGGGACAAAATCCAACATCCTCCGGCATCTGAAGCCCGGTTCACCATCTGATTCCAGCCTCGGCTCATTTCCCTTCATGCTCCTTTTCAGCCAAACTGGCCTCTCGACCCTGCTTCTCTCAGTATTCTCTCTCCTGCATCCATGTCTTATTCAATTAAATTTAGTCCAATTCAAGCCAAGTCAGCAGACTTTTTGAAGCACCTCCCAGACTCCAGGCACCGAGCCCAGGCTGCCCCCTGCCTACAAAGTGCCCCCTGCTCGTTACTCCCAGATGCCAGGCACCGAGCCCAGGCTGCCCCCTGCCTACAAAGTGCCCCCGGCTCATTACTGTTTCATGGGATCCTTGGCTTTTTTTCCACGCTTGGCTCAGTATGTAGAAGGAGACTTGAATCCTGGGGTTCTGGGGTCCATTTACCCTTTTGTTGCCGTTATACAGAATGCCCCCTCAAAGAAGTGACCCAGGTTGAAAGGCCACGTGCATCTGTGAAGGGCTTAGAAATGACCTCCCCATGGGAGCTGCTCAAAAGTCGAATCATACATATTGAGAGGTGGTGAGCTCCTCATCTCTGAAGGGTTTCAGAGCCCCAATAACCATTTGGAGAGGGATTCTGGGAAGGGAAATCTTGGAGTAGAGAGTCTTCCCAAGCTGAGCATCTGATTCCAGGGGGACCAGGGAACTCCTGATTCCGAGTCAGATAGACATGGTGCTGGGTCCTGGGGATGCGAAGATAAAAGTGACTGTCCCACCCTTCCTGCCCTCAAGCTTATATCCTAATGAGGGGAGCAGAACATCTGGCAAGTGGGGCCGGGGTGGGGCTGACAAGACCTAGGGATAGTGAGTGGAGCATTTGGTTGTGGTCCCCAAAGCTAGCAATGGTTTGTAGGAAGAGAGCAAGAGTAGGCCCAGAGTATTGCAAATTGGCATTGATTGACCACTTGCTATCTACATTGAGTACAATGATTGATTGAGCACCTACTGCATACATGGTGTCATGGATGGAAAACTGGGGTAGGAATCTCCTGTGATTAAATCTCATCTCTGGCCCTTACTACAATGTAACTCTGACTAAATTACTTGATTTCTGGGGACCTCGGGCAACTCTCTAAGGCTGTAGATGATAAACCAATGCCCAGAATCCATCAGGGGACAGAATTTCCTTATCAGGCACTAATGAAATCCCAGAGCCCCAAGCCCACCTCTACCAAGGAATTAATAAGTTCCCAAGTATTGGGCTAGACTCCGGAAAAGGAGAATTATTAAAACGATTCTGCCCTCCAGGGACTCAATCCCCATTGCATCTATCTATCCATCTCTTTAATAACTAGAGGGATAAGGAGAAATTTTCTCCATAAGAACACCTTGTCTCTTGTAAAAGGGCCACACAAATGGAAGGACCTTCTTCACCAAGTTCTCCCCCTCCATTGGAGCAACTGACGGACCCCCAGCAAGGCTCACCCAAGGCTCTTGGGAGCAGCAGATTTCTCTCCCGTGGATCTGTTGCTCTCCCCTGTGTGACTGTGGACACTATGTCCCTTTTTCCAGGTTCATCTGCAGAGGGAAGGGCTGCAGGTCCAGCTCTAATCTAGGGTCCAGTGAGATGCGGGGAGAGGACCTCTAAGGTTCTCCTAGCTCCAAATGCCCGTGGAGAAGCCACGCTCCCCAAGAAGGGTCCAAAGGGAGCCAAGTCTGTTCTGGCCTCTGCACAGATCCCCAAGATCCTGCTAAGGCAGGCGGAGCCAGGCCACGGCTTCATCCCTTGCCCAGTGGCCATATATCCGGGGTGGCTCTGACCTCCTCGGCCCCGGCCCAGGAAGAAAAGGGTAGAGACCTGGGAATGGAGAAAGATGTGGCAGGGAGGCAGGGAGGCAAGGGTCCTGGTCCGAACCTCTCCTTTCTCGGAACCTGATGGATGTCCTCTGTAAAATAGGGAGAATGATTCCCTCCTTTCCGCAGTTGGCCGGTTTCTTTGTAAACCTTAACTCGAAGACTTACAAAACCTTTACGCTGCCTTGGGTGAGCTGGAGGAAGTCCCTGTTCAGGAATCATGGGAGTAGTTGATCATTGTGATATAGGAAAACATAGATCTCCTTATGGGCTTCAAGAACCTGGGGCTCCTTACTCCAGTGCTTGACTGAGTGGCCAAGGAATCGTGGGGATATGATGGGGACGCGGTGGGGACACGGGGGATGTATTGCTGGGAGCTCCCGGCTGCCTCACCCATGCAGAGCTGATGAGCCTCAGCCCACACTGACAGTAAGCTCTAATGTCTTGTGTCTATCGGCATTGAGAATCAGCAGATCCCCAGCCTCGGAGCCCCAAGAGCCCTTGGGTGTCCATGGCAATCTGCTCTCTCCTGGGGATCCCTGTCTTCCTGTCTCCTTCCCCCCTCACGGGGGGCTCTGGTTCCTTCTGTCTGGTGGCTGATAACAGCTTAGTATTTGATATTCCTGCGTGATGGAAAACGGCATGGGGCCTGCTGGCCGGGGCTTCCCTAATCCCGCTCTCAGCTGGGGGAGCTCGCGCCTTTTCCTTTTAGATGGCTTTTTTTTTTCTTTTTAGAAGAATCGTAGAGTTCCAAACTTAGCCATCGACAAAAACAAATATCAAATTCAAAACAAACGGGAAAATGATCCCACGTAAACCCAGAAATACCAAGGCATTTACAATTTTGTTTTTAATTGGCCACCTTAATGTTTAACAAAAACAACAGAAGTATCCTGTTCTGTGCTCTGTCCCCTTCTGTTCTGTCTCTCTGTCTCTTTCTGTCTCTGCTTGTCTCTGTTTCCCTGTTCCTCTCTCTGTTTCTTTCTCTTTCTGTCTGTGTGTGTTTCTCTCTGTTTCTTGTCTCTCTGTCTCCCTATCTCTGATTCTCTCTTTCCCTATCTCTCTCTTCCTGTTTTTCTCTCTCTCTTTTTCTCTGTCTCTCTCTGTCTCTGTGTTTGTCTGTTTCTCTTTGTCTCTGTTTCTGTCTCTGTCTCTGTCTCACTGTCTCCATCTGTCTCTGTCTCTGTTTCCTCTCTGTCTCTGTCTGTCTCTGCTTGTCTGTTTCCCTATTCCTCTCTCTGGTCCCTCTTTCTTTTTCTTTTTGTCTCTGTGTGTCTCTCTCTGTTTCTTCTCTGTCTCTCTCTGTCTCCCTATCTCTGATTATGTCTCTCTCTTTCCCTATCTCTGTCTCTTCCTGTTTTTCTCTCTCTTTGTTTCTGTCTTTCTGTCTTTTTTGTCTGTCTCTGTTTCTGTCTCTCTGTCGCTGTCTCTCTGTTTCTGTCTGTCTGTTTCTGTCTTTGTGTCTCTGTTTCTGTTTCTGTCTCCCTGTCTGTTTCTCTCCGTCTCTTTCTATCTACCTGTCTCTGTCTCTGTCTCTGAATAGTGAATAAATTGAGAGAATGGTCCTAGCCAGCTAGCTCATAGACTCCCCTCAAACCTGCATGATCCTTGAAGGGACAACCTAATTATTATCAGTTGATGATATTGTCACATCTTGGTAATATTATCCAATTATCAATTGCTGCTCTTTCTAATGCAAAGTGCTCTTTGGAAACACTCAATTCATACACAACCATTTATTAAGCACCTAATGTATACCAGGCACGGCAGGGTTCTGAGAATACAAAGATAAAAGATGCCTTTAGCCAATTCTTGCCCTCCAAAGAGCTGATATTCTTTGAAAGGGCAACAACATGAAGCCATTTGTCCCATCAACCAACAAGCAAATGTGAAGTGGCTGTTATGTGCCAGACACTGGGGTAGACCCTGGGAATACAAAGACAAAATTCACCAGCCCCTGACCTCAAGGAGATTACATTCTATCTGGGGTGGATGTGGAAGAACCAAAGCCCTGAGAGGAGGGGGGCTATAAGCATCCACAGGCTTTCTGCTAAAATGTCTCCAGGTTTCACTTGAATACCTCTGGGAATGGGGAGCTCACCACCTTGCAGTGTTCCACTTTGGAACCAGCGCTCAGGTTCATTCCTATTTTCAAGTCTAAATCAGTCACACTCATTTCCTCTGGGGCTGAAAAGTCTTTTTTCTGCATGACACCCAGCCCTTTAAGAGCTTCAAACCAACTCCAATCTGCCTCCGGACTTCTCTTCTGCCCTCTGACCATTCCTGGCTCCTTCAGCCAGTCTTCACATGACATGGGCTCCAGGCTCTTCCCCATCCTGAGTCTCTTTCTCTGGACTCTCTCCACCTTATCCATCCTAAATGATGACCCCCAAAACTGAATGTAGTAATTAAGCTGTAGTAAGAATAAGGTAGGAGATGGGGGACTCACCTCACTGACTCCTGAATGCTCTGCTTTTCCATCAGGACAACTGGGAGCTCCTGTGATCCCTGCCTGGGATGGCCCAGGATCCTTTCAGGGGATCAAGAGCTTTGACTAGAAGGTCATCTTGGTGTCATGGACTGAGTGCTGGACTTGGACTAATGAAGACCTAGCTTTGAATACTCTTTTTGACACAAGCTGTGAAACTCATAGAAAGTCACCATCTTTCTGACTCAGTTTCCTCATCTGCAAATTGAGATAATAGCTCACAAATTTGTTACATCAAATGAGATAACCTATATAATACACTTTGCAAACCTTAAAATGCTACATAAATGCTGACTATTTATTTATTTTGCGAGACAGTTGGGGTTAAGTGACTTGCCCAGGGTCACACAGCCAGGAAGGGTTAAGATTTGAACTCAGGTCCTCCTGACTTCAGGGCCAGTATTCTATCCACTATAGCGCCACCCAGCTGTCCCCTGGCTATTTATTATTATCATAGTTCTGGGTTCTGGATCCAAATCACAACTTTGAAATTTGTTGTTTGACCTTTGTCTAAAAGAGAAGCAAAATGACATCACAAAGTTGGGTAAAGTGAAAGTCATAGAGCCCATCCCCTTCTCTGATGAGGTCCCTTGCCATGCTGAGTGGTTCTGTGCCAGCTTTTCCTATGCCATCTGATCAATTCCAAAGACATTGAGTGTCCTTCTGACCACCATGTGAGCGCTTGCCCTATGTGAGTTCTCCATAAAATAGGTTTTTTTTTTAAAGAAAAGTATATTTTTGACATTAGAACCAACGTGGCCAGTCCATCAGAGTTGCGCTCTCTGCAGTAGAATTTGGAACAAGTGGTAGTTCAGTTTGAGAAAGGACCTCGGTGTCTGGTACCTTTTCCTGCTGGTGATCCTCAGCGCTTCCTAAAACAATTCAAATGGAAACGTTTCCAGGCATGGTGCTGGACATTGTCCAGGTTTCACAGGCCAAAAATGAGGTCAGCACAAGGGCTCTGTGACCTTCAGTTTGGTAGTCGGTCTAATATCTCTCCACACTTTGCTTCAGTGCCTCCCAAACACTGACAACATGGGCATCAATCTCATTATCAATGTAGACATCCCCGGAAGTTTCCTGCCAAAGTAAGTGAATTCATTTTCGGTGAGTGCTGGTTCCACATCCGGATGGTGTGGTGCTGGCTGATGGAGTGCCCGTCTTTTCTCGGGGTTAATTGTTAGACCAAAGTTAGACAAGCCGCAGAGAATCCATCTATACTGTGTTACATCTCAGCCTCGAGTGCAAGATCACCTGGGAACAAAGTCACCTGCCCGCTCGGACGCCACCTGAGTCTGGGCTTCTGGCCTTTTCAAATGAAACAATGTGCCATCAGGGTGGGCCTTGATGCTATTTCTTCCTTGCTGAAGGCATCTGACAGCATTGTGGGAGACATCATGCTAAAAAGCACAGGAGCCAGCACATAGCTCGTTTTCACTCCATTGGGAGAGTGTAGAACATTGCCCATTACCCAGGACTCAGACAAGCCCATCATGGAACTGACACACAATACTCATTAGTTTCTCCAAACGTTGATAAATTTCCACAAGTCCTCCCAATTGACAGGATCAAAGACCGTGGCCAGCTCGATGAAGGCTTGGACAGACCTCCATCCTGTTCCTGCCACTTCTCCTGCTATGGTTAGGAAGCCACAGTGGCTCTGGGGGATGATTTCAGTCAGCTTCTGTATGAGGACCAAATATATCCCAGGGTCTGTAGCCAAAGAAGGTTATCTCCCAGGAGATCAAAGATGCCCCTGTTGTCCATCCCTATAAAGGAAAAGTTGTCTTGGGGCAGCCACAAGGGGAGCGCTCTCTCAGTCGTTCCTGGAAAGATTCTCACCAGGTGCTCCTTCATGGGCTAACCCTTCATCTGGCTGATGGTGACTTTCTATGGTCAGGATTTTTTTCTGTTGTTTGCTCATTTTCCCAGCCTATTACCTGACTTTTAATCCTTTGTTCAAGTAGGGCTCTGCTGGAGCACACTCAAGGGTGATGGCCATTCTGTCTCAAGCTTAGGGACCTGTAAGTTTTCAGTTCTTCCCAGGTTGTATGAGCTAAGGAGAGGGGTTTACTACTCTCCTGGCCGTGCTTTGAACTGTGAGTGACCATGAGCACTCTTTGTCTGCCCTTGGAACTGAGATGAGGGTCTCTGCCCCCACTGTGCCTGCAAGTTCTACTCCTCCTGGGCCTGGGACTACCACTCGGAAATACAACTCAGATCCGAGCACGGGCAAAGCAACTGAGTCTTGCCTCAGTGCCAGCAAAGAGACACTCGTAATGTCCTTCTGACCAGTTCAACCTCCTTCCTGTCTGTGGGCTGAGAGCTACTTCTGATTCAGTGGCTCCCAATGCTTGCCCCTGGTCTGCTGGGACAGGGATCGTCCTGGCGTGGCCTGCGCTGCTCTGTGCTCTGCTCTCACCCTGGGGTAACAGACTTTCCTGCTGACTTTCTAAGCGGTCTTGGGCTGGAAAATCGCTTCCCTCCATCTTTGGGTAGGTTTTGCTGAACCTAAGTTGTTTCGAGTCATTATTTAAAGGTATTTGGAGGGAGAGCTCAGGTGTGACCCTGCCTTTATGCTCTACCTCTCCCGGGTTCAAATCTGATCTCCCTTCCTAGGTGTGTGACCCTGAGCAAGTCATTTAACCTGTTTCTTCATCTGTAAAATGAGCTGGAGAAGGAAATTACAAAGCACTCTGGTGTCTTTGCCAAGAAATCTCCAGATGGGGTCAGGAAAGGTTGGACAAACTGAAAGGACTGAATGACTGAGTGCTGGAGTCACAAAGACCTGGTTCCTCCATTATAGCCGAGTGACCTTCAAATCCCTTCACCTTTCAGCCTCGATTTCTTCCTCTGTTAGATTGGGTGACCTCGAAGCTCCCCACAAGTTCTAGACTTACAGAATGCCCCAGGTGAAAGAACAACGAAGTTGTCAGGGAAAGTCTTCTGGGTTCTGGTTGCCACAGAAGGCCAGACCTTGTCCAGCACCCATCCTCCTTTCCCCCACCCCAATTCACCAAGAAGTCCCGTCTCTCGCCCTTTGCCCCTTCCTGTCTGACCAGGATGGCAGCCCTGCTCAGACCGTACCCGTGGAATGGTTCACGGGTTTAGGGTTCGGACGACTAGCTGGCAGGGTCCAAGAGAGTCCTGCTGTCTGGGCACTCGGGCTGCCCCCTGCAACTGAGCCCAACTTACTGAGTGAGGAGAAAGAAATCTGGGCAGGAAGAGGAGAGCATGTCCCTGAGATGTCCCCCAAGTGGGCATCAGGAGACAAACTGAGGCTGGCTGGAGAGAGTTGGAAATCTTCTCCATGAGATAATAATGGAACCTTTGAGAGCAGATGTAGTCGCCCAGGGAGAGGGAGAGAAGAGGCTCAGGGCACACTCACAGGTATGGAGCGAGTTAAGCGAGGCACCCCGAAATTGGACATAAAGTTCTGCATCTCTGGCTTTCTGTATCCATGCAGCTTTGGGCAATGGTGGGCAAGGCACTTGCCCTCTCTGGGTCTGTTTCCTCATCAGTACAAGAGATGACAGCATCGAAGCTCCCTTCCCAATCTAAGTTCGAGGATTCTAGATCAATCTTTCTGTTCCTCAGTTTCCCATTCTGTAAAATGGTGAGAATAACCAATACCCGCTTTTTGTTAACGGCTGCCAGTATGTCAGGGACCATGTTTGCTGAGAAGCAGCAGTTGGGCTAAAACAAAATGTGATTTTTAAAAAATGAATTTTAAAATAGCTCGCACTGATAGGATGTTTTATAGTTTTAAATGAAATGGAAACAATAAGCCTTGAATTATGCTCGCGGGATCCAAGATCCAGGCCCAAAGGGCCTTCTGGGGCGGCTCCATCCAACCTGGCCATGGACCAAGGTCAGGCGGGAAGTGGGGATCTGGACCTCCCCCCCCCACTGGGTCTCCTGATTCCTAGCCAACAACTCCCACGCCCCTGCCCCTGCCCCCTCCTCGACATCCCGCGCTTGGTGATTTAACCCAGTTAGCAAAGAATCCGCTTTCTCGCTGCTTTTATTTCGCATTAAAAATTGATCAGCATTCTAGGAACTGCCGGGAAGGAATCAGGATCATCAGGGAGCATTAGCAAGCAGGCCGGAGAGGAGGAGGCTGGCCCAGAACTTGCTGCTCTGAGCAGCTCTTGCTTTGGATGCAGAGGCTGCCCTATTGAGAGGAGGCTTCTGGGTGGGGGGCAGGTGGAGGGTTAGAACTGGCAGCTAGAGCCAGGACAACCAGCCAGCCAAGTCTTACCTCTGCCATCAGCTCACACTGTGATCTTGGGTAAGTCACGTCTCTGGGCCTCAGTTTCCCCATCTGTAAAACAGTAAGATTCAATCTTGTAAAAATTATATTTCTTTTTCTTTTTTCTTTTTTGTTTTGTTTTTGTTTTAGTAAGATTATTCTTGCATTGTCTTGCTCACTGGTTGTTGTGGGGAAAACTGCTTTTCATACCTTAGTACCCAAGAGAAAGGGGAGCTAGTGGTCCACACACACACACACACACACACACACACGCACACACACACAAAGACACAGACACACACTTTGTCTTACTAGACAAGTCTTCCTGGAGCCACAGCATGGAAGATGAGCATAAATGGTGTCTAATTGAAGTGACCAGCTGTTGTCCACTGACCAGTTGGTCCCAGCATCTGGAGCAGGAAGGGGAAGTACCACCCGGACCAGCATCCTCCCTGCCCCACTGGGGACCAGGATTGGGTTCCCCATGAAGTCTTGTGGGCTGTAAAAATTGGTGCTGGGCTTGAACCACTCAGTCTCTCATCCCCCCTCCCCCACTCTCATTCCCCCACCCCGGCTCTCATCCCCCCCTCTCATTCCCCCCCTCCTCAGACTCTCATAACCCCCCCCCCCCCGACTCTCATCATCCCCACTCCGGCTCTTCAGCTAATTTTATCGTGGGCTGTGCCAGGTTTATAAATGGGAGAAGGAGAAGCCTGCTGAGATCAGCACTGGGGAAGCCATTACGGAGGAGCTCACGGGGCTCCCCGAGTCCACAAATCTCCTTCTTGCTCACTGGGGAAGAGTCACTGACTTGCTGCCGAGAGACCAGCCGGGAGATGGAGGAGGCACTGGAGGGGGAAAGGGGGAGGGGTAGAGACTTCGGCTCCGGGTGATTCAGGGCATTACAACCCAATGCCCATTTATTAAGCACTTGCTGTTTGCCAGGCACCGAGGGGAGCCCCATGAATGAGAGGGGAAGGCACCAGACCCATAATGTCACCGACTGGGGAAAGTCCCTCTACCCAAGGCAGGCTGGAGCTCTAGTGGGAGAGCTTTGGAAAGTCCAATGACTGGTTCAGGATCACATAGGCTGGGTGTGGCAGAGGCAGGAGATGGCAAGACACCACAACCCATGGCCTTTCAGGAGATGTAGAGACTCCCTGCCCTCAGGGAGCTTACAGTCCATTGGGGGGGGGGAACCAGTGAACCAAGGGTAATCTGAGAAGTGGGAGGGCTTTGACCATTGGATGTGCTCTGGGGGTCACATGACAGACAAATACTGAGAGGGGGGCCCTGAATTTGGGGTGTGGATTGAAAAATCAGAATTCTAAGAATTTTAATTCTCCCTTGAATTCTAAGGCCCCCCGGGGGCCATCTAGACTGTCCCATACCTGAAAGGACCCCTCCCCCCGCTAAGACCTCACTGACAATGGTCATTCTGTCTGTTTGAAGACATCAGGGAGAGGAGCCCACCTTCTCTGAGGTGGCCCGTCCTACTCTGGGACAGTGAACACTTCCTGCTCTCAAGGCACACTTCGCAACTTGCTTCTGGTTCTAATCTAACTCCTAGGGTCCAGCAGTGCCCGGCTAATCGACCTTCCATGTGACAGCCTTCCAAGCGTCTGAAGAGAGATCCCCTGCGTCTGGAGTGGGCAGGACCCCGAGAGGCCGGCTCGTGCAGGGAGCCTCCCTCTCCTTAACCACCTCATTTTGCTTTTATCTTCCTCCCAGTCGGGAGCTGCTTGGGGAGGACTGCTTGTGGACCCTCCACTGCATCAGAGGCAGAATAATACCCTGAGAGGCTCCGGAAGGGATGGCTGAGCCCCAGATTCAAACTCGGCTCCTCAGCACCAAGCTTGGGATTCTTTTTAAAGTTTTTTCTTGGGTTTCTTTGAAGACCAAGGATTAGCCAGGAGATCTGCATCCTGTCCAGACTCGGGCTGCTTAAAGCATCAGGCTTCCGGTAACAAAGAATTATTTTAGAATCACCTCAAACACCCACCGTGAGGGTGGAGGCAGCTGGGGGTGGGAGCCCGAAGGACGGACGCCTGAATTTGGAAGGTCCATCCATCCTCATCAGTTAGGAGTCCAACCCCTTCCTGCCCTGGGGCTCATTCTCCTCACTTGTAAACTGAGGGGCTTGAATCAGCCTGGGGATCCCTCATGTGGGGGCTGGGAACTTTCCCCCCCTAAATTTCTTAACTCTCTGGTTTCCTTTGTAATTTTCTTTTGTGCATTTGAAAACAGGATTGTGAGAAGAGAAAAATGGACTCGAGCAGCTAACAGAGTCCAGAACACAAATGAGGGAGATCCTCTGGTCTAATCTTCAGGTGGTGAGCTCCCTGTTATGAGGGGCTCTTTTCTGATAGAAGCCAAATAATAATGGGCTTGTTGAAGGGGGGATTTATAAGTAGCATTGGAGGAGGAGACTTATAGCTATAATACATAGTATATATTACGTGGAATAACATAATGTATATACGTGTGCATATATATATATAATATTTTATACATGGGAAGAGAGAAAGAGAGGAGAAAGGGAAGAGAGATAGAGAGGGGGAGAAAGAGACAGACAGACACTGACTGACTTGATCAGGAAGAGCTGGGTTAAAGTCTACCTTTCCATGATTGACCACCTGTGTGACTTTAGCTAAATCACTTCACTCCAGTAGGACTCAGTTTCCTCATCTTTAAAATAAGGCAGTTGGGTTAGATTTTAGTCCTGAAGCGTGATTCTGATCTCTCAGTCAGCTAAGATTATAAATAAAATCACAGGTGGCCGTTCAGCACGAGTGGAGGTGATTTCCACACTGGGAATTCTTGAGTCCATTAAATGTCAGGTCTGTCACCTGGGCAGCTAAGTGATGCTAGGCCTGGAGTCAGAAGGACTTGAGTTCAAATGTGGCCTCTGGGCAAGTCCCTGAAATTTCTTCAGTTTCCCCATTTGTAAAATGAGCTGGAGAAGGAAAAGGCAAATGGCTCCAGCATCAACCCCCAGTGGAGTCATGAGTAAGATGTGGCTGAAAAAAGACTGAACACTAACAAGGTTTGTGGGTCCCCCCTTCTGCTGACAATTGCTCTGCTTCTCTTTGCTTCTCAGCCCTTCTGGGAGGCCGCTAGCATAGCTTTGCCATCTCTATTTAAGAGAATTGGGGCTCAGAGAGGGAGCTGTCCCCCAGCTGTCAGTGACCCAGGCTGCTCCCCCATGCTGTTCTCTTCTCCTAGAGCCCCCCTTTCTGGTTCCTAATCCTTCAGTCGTTCTAAGGAGACCAGTTCAGCTCCTGAATATTTGGAGAAGTCTGACAGGAGGGCTTTCCAGAATAGCATCCTGGGTGACCCTGGGTTTGCTCTGAGAGGGCTTTCCCATGAAGCTGCTGGGCCCCAGGGAGGAGAAGGAGGACCATGGAGGGCAGGGAGTGGGGCCGGAAGGGAAATTGTGGAAAAGCAGATTTTGCCCACAAGCAAACCAACCAACTCCCTAACCATTAGAGCAATGCAAAATTGAGAGAGTAGTAAGATCCCCATCACAAGAAGCAATGGGAGGACCACTTCTGTGGAAGGCTACAGAGCCGATTCCAGCTCGGGACATCTCGGGCCCATTGGCACTCAGTGATTCTGGATCCACGGCCGAGGGCGATCTGATTCCTGGTCTCCGAGTTTGTTATTAAAGACCTCTCCCCTCTTTCTGCTTTTTAAGTTGGCCAGTTTTGTAGAGGGCAGGGAATGGGACTCGATTCAGTTCATAAGACCTTCAGGAAGGGACTCCAGAGACCCTCTAGCTCCACATTCTACAGATGAGGCAACTGAGGCTCAGTTAAATTAAGTGATCATAGATAGCATTTGCCTGAGCTAGAATTTGAACCCAGAACTTCCTGATTCCAGATCTGGAGCTTTTTTCAGCTACATTCTGAAGTGGGAAAGGGCATACGGAAGAAAATCACGGAGAGCTTTCAATGTCAAGGTGAGGAGTCGATTTAAAAATCAGGTCTGCAGGAGGAAGCCTCTGAAAATATTCCAGCAAGAGAGTGCTGTGGGGAGATTTATGCTTTAGGAAAGTTCTTGGCCCACAACCCACCCTCCTGTCAGTTCCCCAACATCTCAGCTGGGTCCCACCTCTGCCAAAAGCCTCCTTAATGCTGGGGCCTTCCCTCTGATTTACCCTCTTTATCTTGTTGGTCTCCGCCATTAGACTGGCGGCTCTTAGAGGGTGAGGATTTCTTTGGTCTTTCTTTGTATCTCCGGTGGTTAGCAGAGTCCAGCACATAGTAGGTGCTTTATAAATGCTTGCTGACCCAAGGTGGAGACAAGAAGAACAATTAGGAGGCCGATTAATTAGTTATGAGAGCCTGAGCCATTGGAGTAATCACGTGAGTCAGGAGCAGGGGATGAAGAAGAGGGATGCTGGGAAGGTAGAAATGGAAGGCGATGGTGGGGGAGGAACAGGAGGCATGGGAGTCCTGGTGAATGAGAAGATGATGTCGCCCTCCATGGAAATAAGGACGTTCACAAGTGCTCTGTTCTGAGCTGAGTTTGCATTGCTTATGGGGTGTTCAGCTCCAGATGTTCAACAAGTGGCTGGGGATGGCGGGCCAGAGCTCAGGAGGGACTCGGCGCTGGATGGAGATACCTTAAAAATCAGGAAAGTTCCTTTTTCCCTCCTGGGATATACATTCTAATAGGGGAAGAAAGAACTCAGCTACTGGGAAATGGGGACCGGGGGGGCAGTCTCAGAGGGAAGAGATGATGAGGGGAGCCCCCTGAAAACAGAACCTCCATGCTCTGTGCCCAGTGTTCTTGGCATGGAGTGGCCATGAGCCTGGCAGCGTTCCGGGGTGAGCAGGAGGGAGGAGCACCCGGCACCGACACAACCAGATAGTTGGCACAGGAGAGCAGCAGGGAGCAGGCTAGGGAGGAGGAGATGACATCCCCAGAAGACACTGGTGGCCCTGCAGTATCAGAAGCCCAAATCGCTCCTCCACCCTTGTGCTTCGGCCATTTGAGCTCCCTACATATGTGCCATGGTCATTCTTCCTTATGTCCTTGTCCCATTCATGTGTCCGCTCTTTCCGTCGATGGCTGGGTGGGTCACCGAGAGCTGGACATCAATCAGGAGTCTCAGTCTGACTTACAGTCAGAAAGTCTGTGTGATGGATTTTTCCTTTTTAGACAAGTCTCATTGATTTTCCTCTGTTTTCATATCACCTATAATTCCCAATATGTCACTTGCCCTTCCCCTCCCAGACAACCAGACCTAAAAAGAAAAAAGAAAAAAAAAAGAAAAGGAAAAAAATCAGTTCAGCACAACTAGCCACCACATCATCTGTATCTGACATTTCACGCCATGTTCCAAAGTCTGCAAAGGAGGGAGGGAGCGACACTCGTGGGTCTCTCTGGGGCCAAAGAGGGTCAGGATAATTTCACACTTGCCCAGTTTCCAATCACCCAGCTAAACTCAGAGACAGAGACAGAGACCGCCACTACCCTTCTGGCGACCTGCCGAGGAGCCCAAGATTCTGGTCCTCTGCTTCCTCGGTTCCAAACGCTTTATTTCACCCCTGGAAATGTATGGGATGGGGAAAGAACCAAACTGAGATGGTACAAGTTCTTTGTTTTCCTCCTGAGGGGCGTATTCTTGCCTTGACTGTGCAGCTGTGATTGGTGAAGCTGCTGGAAACCCTGGCTCTCCCTGCAGCCCCATAAGCTTTTTAATCTACCGCAATATAATGCTGATCCACATCAGGCGTGCAGTCTATTAAACCCCCAGGGATCTTTTTCAGACAAATCACGGTCTAACCACATCTTTCCCATTTTGATCTCCTGAAGCCAAGTTCTTAAACCCCTGAGCACTGAGTCCTATTCTATTTCACCCTATTAGAACCAGTCCAGAGTTCTAGCCCAGAGCCTCCCAAAGTATAGTCAGGGGCCCCATTTAGAGCATCCTTTGGGGTCAAGAGAATTTTCACAATGACCTTAAGATATTTTCATTTCTAACCCAGTAAATATCAATGATTGTAAACAAAGGCTCTTATGGAGAGAAATCCTCAGAGTGTGAAGGGTTCCTGGGCCCAGGCAGTTTGAGAACTGCTGTTTTAGACTGCTGAGACCTTTTAAGATTCTGACTCTGTCATCTAATCATAAGCCATCCCACCCATCCTAGCCTTATGTCACTGACAAATTGGGCGCGTGCCATCTGTGCCTTATCCAAGTCATCAGATAAACATAGTAAACAGCACAGGATGGAGTCCAGATCTCTGGTCACTCCAAGAAAAGCCGCCTTCTTGGCTGACATAATCCCATTAATCGCAGGGCTGATCATTTAGCCAGGTCCAAATCCATCTAGCTGAAATAGGTTCTTTTTTTTTTTAATTAAAGCTTTTTATTTTTCAAAACATATGAGTGGACAATTCTTCAACATCAGCCCTTGCAAAACCTTGTGATCCAATATCCCCTCCCTTCCCCCACACTCTCCCCTAGATGACAAGTTGTCCAATATATTTTAAATATGGTAGAAATATGTTAAATTCAATATATGCCTCCATATTTATTCAATTATTGTGTGCACAAGAAAAATCAAATCAAACTAGAAAAAAAATGAGAAAAAGAAAATGCAAGCAAACAACAGAAAGAGTGAAAATGCTGTGTTATGGTCCGCACTCAGCTCCCACAGGCCTCTCCCTGGATGTAGATGGCTTTCTTCATCACTAAACAATTGGAACTGGTTTGAATCATCTCATTGTTGAAGAGAGCCATGTCCGTCAGAATGGATCATCATATAGTCTTGTTGTTGCCGTGTATACTGATCTCCTGGTTCTGTTCATTTCACTCAGCATCAGTCCATGCAAGTCTCTCCAGGCCTCTCTAAAATCATCCCGCTGGTCGTTTCTTACAGAACAATAATATGCAATAGGTTCTTGTTAACCCCAAAATATTCTGAGCACTGGAAATTAGGGAGCCAGGCTTCCAGTTCTAGCTCTTTCCCTAATTCTTTGTCTTCTAGAGCAAGCCCCACTCACCTCTCTGGGTCTTGTTTTCCCCCCTGGAAAAATGAGAGCATTAACTTTTCTCTAAGTGACTTTTTATTCCAACATTCAGTGCCCTGTTTTTGACAAATCTATGGCCCTGAAACTTCTCCATTTGTCTTAAAAAGTCGTTCCATTTGACTGATGGAGGGATGGAAGAGTAGGTGCTTGGGGCTCACTGGGCAGCCAGGTCTCTGCCCATCTGTGGCAAACCCCTGAGGGCTAGGGTGGGGGAAGAACAGCTTTTATGGCAAGCATCCTGTCCCCATGGGATTTTCCCAACTGCTTCTACCCAAGGTCCTGCCTGCATATGAGACCCTCAGCCCTGGAGAGAAGGAGATGGGATCCCCCAAGCTGGAGGCAGGTATAGGTCCATCTGGGGAGGCTGGGGACTGCAGAAAGTCCCCCCCAAACACCAAGGTCACACAAGAACGTCAAGCAAAGGCCCGGACGGGACATCGCTGGGGCCCAGTGACAGCCTCTCAGCTTCCATCCCCTCCCTCTGTCAGCTCCCCTGGCTCAAACGCCTTCTTTCAAAGGCATTGAAGCTACAATAAATATTGAGCTAGGAAAGTCAATCCCCAGCTAGAGACTTAAATCAATGAGGGGAAGAAAAGTTGCAGGAGGATTAGGGCAAAGTCATCCATCCTCCGTGGCTCCTGCTGTCCATCACCTGGCTCGAGCAGGAGTGAGCCTGGATCGCTCATCAGGAAGGTCTGTGGGAGTGGGCTGGGACCCAGTGTGGGGCAGATGAGCTGGTCTCAAGTCTTTAAAGAGGTTCTCCTCACCTTGGGGGAGGAAACAGCTTTGTAGATGGAAGAGAATCAAGAGCAATTAAAGTGAAGAAGTTTGGGACTCAATTTTGCTGCCATCACTAACTGGCTAATGGATCTTGAAGCGGTCCCCCTCCTTTGATTAGTTTCCACTGCGAGAAAAGAAGGGGATTAGACCAGATGAGCTCTAAGACTAAGATGACCTCCCAGTTCTGACATCCCCTGTTCTCAGGCCCTTCACAGTTCTCACACCCTCTGTTCTCAGGCCCCTCCCAGCCCTGACACCCCCTGTTCTCAGGCCCCTCCCAGCCCTGACATCCCCTGTTCTAAGGCCCTTCTCTCTGACCTTGTTTTGAGTTTGAACAGCAGGGACTCAAAGGAGGAGGGAGGGCAGTATAGAGGAGCTGATTCACCAATGTGTCATGATGGGGAAAAGGAGGAGAGGGTGGCCAGTGGAGGAGCCATGGCCTGAGAAAGAACGGATGGGTGGAGGGCTTCCAGATCACCCTGTTTCTGGACAAAACAGGGATTGGGGCTCAAAGCAGAAGGAGAGCTGGACACTGGAATTAATAGTCGCCAAATATTTTCTGGGCACATACTATGTGCTGGGCAAGTCAGCACCACCGTGACTTCTAGAAACAAAATGCTGGTCTTCCCCAGGCCCTTCACTGCCCATCTCTGGGACTCTCCAGACCAGCTCTCTCTTCCCTAACACTCTTGTATGTGCATTTTCTTTTCCCACTAGAATGGAAGCTCATTAAGGGCAGGGACTGTCTTCCTGTTACCTTTGTGTGTGTGTGTGTGTATGTGTACAATTGGGGTTAGGTGACTTGGCCAGGGTCACACAGCTAGGAAGTGTTAAGTGTCTGAGGTCACATTGGAACTCAGGTCCTCCTAACTCTAGGGCCAGTGCCCTATCCACTATAGTGCCACCTAGCTGCCTCCATTAGCCTTTAGTTCCCAGTCCTTAGTAGGCCCTTAATAAATATTTTTCATTCATTCATTCACACCCACTAAGACTCTGCCCCCTCATATCCACCATAGCATCTCCACCCTTCTCTGAGAGAGATAGGAAGCTCACAGCACAGGGATTGCCCTCAAGGCCTGGGTCCTCCATGTCAGAGACCAGCAGAGTCTCCTGGACCAACAGTCTACAAGAATATCCCTAACACCTCTCACATGTCCAGCTAGGTTCTAGGGGGAACCCTAGTAAAAATACCTAAATTCCTTATTTCTCAAATAAGGAAACTGAGGCTAAAATTCAGACAGAAACCAGGTTTATCCAGGAGAAGTAGGAAAGTCAAAATTTGAACCCGAGGCCCCTGATTGCCAATCCAAAGCTGCTGTCCCAATCTACTCCCAAGAATACTTCAAGGAAAATGTTTGGTGACCTCTAATAGAAATAAGAATACTGGCTAGTATGGTTATTGTTAAAAATAATGTATTTGTAAGCAAATTAGTAATATATTATTGCTATAAATGTCTTTTCTTTTTATGTCCCCCATACTTTCCTTTCTCCTCAACTGTGAGGAGAAAAATTCAGCAAAACTAATCGACATGTGGGTCATATCAGATGCCTGGGATTTATGCAATATCCCACATCCATAGGCCCCCACTTCCACTGGGAAGAGCTTTTGCTCACTTTTTCCTGAAGGATAATCTTTGTCTTTAGATTATACTTCATTATTATTGTTCTGTAAGAAATGACCAACAGGAGGATTTCAGAGAGGCCTGGAGAGACTTGCATGAACTGATGCTGAGTGAAATCAGCAGAACCAGGAGATCATTATACACGGCAACAAGACTATACGATGATCAATTCTGATAGACGTGGTTCTTTTCAACAATGAGATGTTTCAAACCAGTTCCAATTGTTCAATGATGAAGAAAGCCATCTATACCCAGAGAGAGGCCTGTGGGAACTGAGTGTGAACCACAGCACAGCATTTTACCGCTTTCTGTGAATATTTCCATGCATTTTGTTTTCCTTCTTAGGTTGTTTTTTCTTCTTCTCTTTCTAGATCTGATGTTTCTTGTGCAGTAAGATAACTGTATAGATATGTATACATGTATTGGATTTGTTATACAATTTATCCTATCTAGCATGTATTAGATTACTTGTCATCTAGGGGTGGGGGGTGGGGGGAAGGAGGGGAAAAGCTTGGGAAAAAAAGTTTTTGCAAAGGTCAATGTTGAAAAATCACTCATATGTTTTGTAAATAAAAAGCTTTATAAAAAAGGATTATACTTCATGTATCGGGTATCGTTTATAAGCAGAGCTAGTTATCATAATTGTGGAATCGAAATTGTTGTGATTATTATTCCATCCTGCTTCCTCCCTCTGGCCCAGACCCTGAGGCAGATGTCCAACAGCTGCCCGTGATCCCTGAGGTCAGAGGGAGGCATGGGCTTTGGGGCAGTTTTTAAAGTAAATGTGGATGGGAATCTCCAGGGCCAAAGAGTGGCTGGGTCTTGGTGACCAAGGGAGGAGCCCATGACCTTGTCTCAGAGTTGTGGGAAAGGCTCATCTTCTTTCTGACTTGGGACCAAAAGGGATACCTGAACCTCCCAATGCCTGGATGTGCTGTTCTTCCACAAGAAGAACTAGAACAAGTCCTTTCCCCTCTGTGGACCTTAGTTTTTACTCTATGAAGTGAAGGAGTTGGAGTAGGTCACCTCTTCCGTGGCACCATGATGCTATTAGCCAAGATCATTTCCTGTACCTCAGTCAGTGAAGCAAGGAGATTGGATTCAGTGACCCTCAAGGTCCTGCCAGCTCTGCCATCTCCCAGACTGGGACCCTCCAAGCTCTAGCGGGTGATGCTTCTGCCAAAGATTCCCCACGTCATGCCCAGATGCCTGGGAAGAGAGATGGTGGTTTTCTCTTGGTGCCGAGTAACTCATGAATTGGTGACTTCCCAAACATAGGGAAAACCACTCTGAGCACTGCCTCATCTGTCTCTGGGGGATAAAGCCCCTCATGGCTTGGGAAAGTGGGAAAGGAAGTGACAGCAATCATTCATTCAAGAAACATTTATCTAGCACCACCCATATACCCAGCACTAAAAGTCAACACCATCTTCCAGAAAATCTACATTCTAGAGCATATGTTTCTGGGCTATCCAGGCTGAGACCAAGAGTCTTGACTGACCAGGTCCGTTACTCCCATCTCCCCTCCAGCTCAGAAGCTTCAGAGACTTTTTTTTGAGGCAATTGGGGTTAAGTGACTTGCCCAGGATCACACAGCTAGGGAATGTTAAGTGTCTGAGGCCAGATTTGAACTCAGGTCCTCCTGACTTCAGGGCTGGTGCTCTAACCACAGCACCACCTAGCTGCCCCCAGAGACTTTTTAAAAATCTTTTTTGTATCATCAGAGCTTAGCACAGTAAGCTAGCCAACACAGAGCTAGCACATGATAGGTGCTTAATAAATATTGGTTGAGAAATTGATCCCAAATTTCAAAATCAACAGCAGTCTGTTTGCTTTACTGGTTCCCTCCATGGAATCTTTCCCAAAGGAACCAGCCTGATGATGGGTCTTCCTATTTTTCAGGGTTCAAGTAACAAGGCCAGGACCACTTCTCCTTCTTCCCCCAAATCATTACAAATGGTGAAGTATTTTCTTTTTTTCTGTTTTGTTTATTCCTTTTCTCCTCTATTTTTGTATCACTTCATTTCTCTATTTATCCTCCCTTTTCCCCAGAGAGCCATCCCTAATAATAAGGAGCACAAAGTTTCTATGAAAACTAGCTAATGCATCAACCAAGTTCCCAAATTTGGCATTATATGTAGTATTCTGCACCCATAGTCCCCCACCTCTGCAAAGAAGGGTACCTTCTCACATCTCTTCTTTGGGGTCAATTTTTATCACTTCTCAGAATTCAGTTTGAATTTTTAACATTGCTGTTGTCCTTTTAATTTATATTATTCTCCATTTGACTGATGAGGAATGGGAACTTTAGGAGGGTCAATGATTCCCAGAGAGTAAGTGACAGAACTGGGATGCGAACCCATGGTACAGTGAAAACAATTCTGGATTTAGGGCCAGGAAGCTTATGACCTTGGACAAGTTACCATCAGGGTCTCAGTTTCTCCATCTATAAAATGAAGAGATATTAACATGTAGACGATACAAAATTCCTGCAAGTCTACCTACCAAGATAAACCCAAGAACTGTATGAGCACAAATACAAAACACAAAGTCAGATCTAAACAATTGGAGAGATATTAATTGTTCGTGGGTAAGCTGAGCCAATATATTAAAAATGAGCATTCCACCTGACTTAACGTGCTAATTGAATGCCTTCTCATTCAAACTCTCAAAAATTATTTTACAGAACTTTAAAAATAATAACAACATTCATCTAGAAGAACAAAAGTTCAAGAATAAACAAGGAAGGTGGTCTAGCAATACCAGGTATCAGATTGTACTATAAAGTAGTAATTATCAGGAAAATCTGGGACTGGATAAGAAATAGAGTGGGGATTAGTGGGATTGAGTAGATACACAATATACACTATTAAATGACTATAGTAATCTAGTGTTTGTTAAACTCAAAGATCCAAGCTTTGGGGTCAAGAACTCACTATTTGACAAAAACTGCTGGGAAAAACGAGAAAAGAGTTTGAGAGAAACTAGGTATTGATCAACATCTTACACCATGTACTAAGATAAGGTCAAAATGGATTTATAATTTAGACATCCATGGTGATATTATAAACATATTAGAAGAGCAAGGAATAGTTTACTCATCTGATCTATGGATAAGGGAAGAATTTATTACCAAGTGAGATAGAGAGCCTTATGGCATATAAAACAATTTTGATTATATAAAATTTAAAGAGCTTTGCACAAACAAAACGAATGCAGCCAAGATTAGAAGGGAAACAAATTTGGGAAACAATTTTTGCAGATAGTTTTCCTGATGAGGGTCTCATTTCTAAAAATATAGAGAGAGAACTGAGACTAATATATAAGAATATAAGCCATTCTTCAGTTGATAAATGGTCAAAGGAAATGAATATCCTGTTTTCAGACAAAGAAATCAAAATTATCTATAATCATATGAAAGAATTCTTTAAATCACTGTTGATTAGGGAAATATAAATTAAATTATCTCTGAATACCACCGCATACCTATCAGACTGGTAATATTACAAAAAAGGAAAACTTTGGATGTTGGACAAAATGTGAGAAAACTGGAACCCCATTGAATTGTTGATGGAGTTGTGAACTGACTCAACCTTTATAGAGAGAAATTTGGAACTATGAGCAAAGGGCTATAAAACTGTATGCCCTTTGATCCAGCAACACTACTGATAGGTCTGTATCCCAAAGAGATTTTTTTTTTTGCTTTTTGGCTGAGGCAATTGGGGTTAAGTGACTTGCCCAGGGTCACACAGCTAGGGAATGTTAAGTGTCTGAGACCAGATTTGAACCCAGGTCCTCCTGACTTCAGGGCTGGTGCTCTATCCACTGCGCCACCTAGCTGCCCCTAAAGAGATTTTTTTTTAAGGAAAAGAGTTTATACAAATATATTTATAGTGGCTCTTTTTTGTGGTGGCAAAGAAATGGAAATTGAAGGGATACCCATCAACTAGGGAATGGCTGAACAAATTGTGATATATAATTATAATAAAATACTATAGTGCTATGAGAAATAATGAATGGGATAATTTAAAAAACCTGGGAAGACTTGTATAAACTGATGCAGAATTGTGTAGAATCAAAAGAACATTGCACACAGTAACAGCAACATTGTATGATGAGCAACCATGAGCATTCTCAGCAATACAGAGATCTTAGACAATTCTACAGGACTCATGATGAAAAATGGTCTCCACCTCCAGAGAAAGAGCTGATGGAGTCTGAATACAGATCAAAGCAGACTTTTTTGTTTTATTTTTTGGTCTGTGGTTTCTTACACAATGACTGATATGGAAATACGTTTTGCATGACTGCATATCTACAACCTATATCAAATTGCTTGCCTTCTCCATGCAGGGAGAGGAGATGGAGAAAGAGAATTTGGAATGCAAAAATTTTTAAAGTTCATGTTAAAAATTGTTTTTCTATGCAAATTTAGGAAAATAAAATATTATTCAATGGGAAAAAATAAAGAGATTGTGCTATATGATCTTTCAAGTGGCTCCCAGTTGTAGAGCTATGATCCAAGCACGGTACTCCTTCCAACCTGCCATTTGGAAATTTTCCAATAAATTGCCTTAAACATTATATAATTTCATAGCTGTGTGACCCTATGCAAGTTACTTACCCTTTCGGCTTTATCCTTTTCTATCAAATGGGGACTGAGAAGTTCCTTTGTATCACTTTATTCAGGGGGCAATGAGGAGGAAAGCAAAGCACTGTGGGAAGACCTGTAGGAACAGGGAGTGCAGATATTGCTGGGCTGACCCTGGCTGTCACCCAAGCTCTTGGCTGACTTGCTCAGTCTCTCTAATACTTCTACCCCGTCCATCTCAGTGGGTTCCACATTCCAAAGCCAGCAACAGGTTGGCTTCCCTGCCAGTTATTCCATTAAGGTCCTGGCTTAGTTCCATCTGTGCTGGTGGAGAAGAATAAAGAGACTGGTCTTCTTTCCTTCCTGCCTGCCTCTTTTTTTCTTCCCTCTCTTCCTTCCTCCCTCCCTCTCTCCCACTCTTCCTTTCTTCCTTCTTTTTTTCCTCCCTCCCTCTCTATCTCCCTTCTTTCCTTCCTCTGTTCCTTTTCTCCCTCCTTTTTATCTTCCCTCCCTCCCTTTCTCTCTACCTCTCTCCCACTCTTCCTTCCTTCCTTCCTTCCTTCCTTCCTTCCTTCCTTCCTTCTTTCCTTCTTTCCTTCCTTCCTTCCTTCCTTCCTTCCTTCCTTCCTTCCTTCCTTCCTTATTTCCTTCCTTCCTTCCTTCCTTCCTTCCTTCCTTCCTTCCTTCCTTCTTTCCTTCCTTCCTTCCTTCATCTTTTTTCTTCCTCCCTTCCTTCCTCCCTCCCTCTCTCCCACTCTTCCTCCCTCTCTTTTTTCATCCCTCCCTTCCTTCCTCCTTCTCTGCCACTCTTCCTTCCTTCTTTCCTCCCTCCCTCCCTCTCTATCTCCGTTCTTCCATTCCTCTCTTTTTTCCTTCTTTCCTTCCTCCCTTTGTTCCTTTTCTCTCTCCCTCCTATCTCCCCTCCCTCCCTTTCTCTCTCCCTCTTTCCCATTCTTCCTTCCTTCATTCTTTCCTTCTCTCCCTCCCATACTTTTATTCATATTGTTCACTATACCCCAAGGGGCACTCAGAGCCAAAGGCTGCAGTTGGAGGAGAAGGGAAAGACATAGACCATTCCTTTCCTGAACTGGAATGATCATGTCCCCATCCCTAGATGAGGCATCCCAGCGTCTCTTGGGAATCCTTGTCCTGCTATCCCAGATTTCTCCAAGCCTGAACTCAAGGCTCCCTCTGGAACCATGAGGCTCCCCCCACCATTTCTCATGTCCCCAAATCCCATTTCAGGCCCTGCCTGCCAGAAAGCCCTGTTACCATGGAGACATCACGGGAAGAAATGGAAACGCCACTGAATGAGAAGGGCCTCTGACTTCCAGGCACACACTGCGAACAGGTGGCCATGGACTTTCTCCCTCCACTTGTGTTGTAGCTAGCTCTTTGTGATCAGAAAGAGGTTCGGGCTGGGAGTCTGGAGAGCTGGGTTTGAATCTTGATTATGCTCCTTCCTTCTCTTGTCTTTTGTCCCCAAACACTGCAGAGCATAAACAGATTTGTTCTCACAAGAAAAGAGAATGCTCTGGTTTGGAAATGAAGCACCGGAGAAAGGGCCAGATCTAGAGAGAAGCTGGAAGGACAGGAGCAGCTCCCCACTTCCACCTGCCCCTTTTGTGGAGGGCTGGCCCTAAGACCCACCGAGGAGGTTCATGCTGGAGCTCATCCAATTTGGGAAGCCCTTAAGGACTGATTCTCATGTGAAAAAAGGGAGGCTGTCAAGGCTTGGAACAACACCTCAGACTCTATTGCCAAATTGCCATCAAAAAGAAGGGCCAAGTACTCACCAACCACTTTGGAGCTTCCTGCCTGATGTGAACATAACTTGGAAGCACATCCTGGATGAATAAAGTCCTGTTCAATCCAAAAGGCATGGCAGGTCTGCTATATTCCAGGCCTTGGGGTAGGCCCTGGGGCAGCAGAGACAGAAATGAAGCTCCTCCCTGCCTTGGAAGACCTTCCATTTGGTTGAGGGAAACAACCATTCTCAGATAAGTAAATACAAAATAATTTGGAGAGGGATCCAGAGGACATAGGGAGAAGAGCAGAGGGCCTAGGACTGAGCCTAGAGTGTGATCTGGAGGAGAGACCGGCAAAGGAGGAAGGGAAAGAATGGTCAGAGAGGGAAGAGGAGAACCAGGAAAGATAGTGTCCTGAATGCCTAGAAAGGAGAGGATGACAGAGAGTGCTTCAGGCTGCAGGGAGGTCAGAGTGGACAAGGACTGAGAAAAGGTCACTAGAGCACTTTGGAGAGGGCAACTTTGTTGGAATGATGGGACAGGAAGCCAGACTTCTAAGAGTGAAAGGAGAACAATTATTCTGAAGGGCAGAACAGAAAAACTGGTCGGGATGCTGAGTGACAATCTTTTTGCAACCTTGATTTCCCTAAATGAGCATAAATTATCAACTTCTTCCTGAATATTAGGCAGCTAGGTAGCACTGGACTTGAAGGTAGGAAGACCTGAGTTTGAAATCTGCCTTTAAGACTTACAAGCTCTTTGACTCTGGGCAAGACACAACTTCCCAGGTCTCAGTTTCCTCACCTGTAAAATGACACAGACTCCATGGCTCTTCCAACTTTACATCTATAATCTCACAATTCTGTGGATTTGGTCTCATCAGCCACCTTTGAAGAATTCTATCAGGCAATAAAAATCTGTGCACTTATTTCAGCAAAGGTACTTTGGAGATATGAGGCATATTTCAATTATTTCCCTGACAGTCAAGCAAATCCAAACCTCAAACCCTTTTGAGTCCAGGTGAAGTCTCTCTTCACCTCCCTTTTTATGAAAAGACATGAGAAGGGAACAGGTAGGCTTTCACAAATAAGATTCTCCTGCTGACCAAATCCGTCCAGTCATGGGACTGACCGAAAGACACAGAGAAGGTGAGTTCCCACTGTGCACCTTCTTTGTTGACTCTAGAGGAGCATTTGATCAATGTAGCCTTGAAAAGTCCCTTTTAAAGATGAGTTTTCCACCCCTGGGGCAAAATCAGACATGATTCCTTGAAAGATGCAACAAAAAGAGAACTTTTTCTGATGGCTCTTATTATAAATATCATGCCAGATATAAAACAGGGGGATATGAGCACAAAAGGTGTTGGCTACTGCTATAGGGGTTATCCAGCCCCAAATCCCAAGCAGAACAGGGATTCCCTGCAGATACAGTGAATCTGTCCTTCCAATGCTTCTATTTGGGGATGGGTTGACTGCATCAAGCCTTATCACACTGAGTTCTATAATAATTCAAAAGACTTAAGTGCATTTTTAAAGAACAAAACAAACCTCTTTTTTTTCCTTTTTCATGGAGGAGAGGGAGGTGAAAAGGGGGAAAAAGTGTGTTAATTTTTTCAAAGGAAGATAATACAGAAATTAAGCAAAAGACCTTAACCTAACTATTCACACAGGAAAAACTAAGTGGATGCAGAATGATGTCCATGACATCTGAGCAGAGGTTCAGCCAACTGCTGTTTCAGAAATACAGCCCCTTGAAATGACTTATCATCAGTTTCTCCTGTCTTGAAATATTAACATACTCATACTGCTATTCCCAGCCATCAGGAAAAATAATTCACACACACAGGTGCCCAGGATAGGGAAAAACACTGGTGTATACATGGCTCCTTGAATTACCTTCCTAATGTGACTTTGGGATGCACTAAAAGAGAGAATAGCTTCCAGGGATGAGGAGGTGAGAGTTATCTACCCTGGTAAGACCCCAACCCTGTCTTGGCTTGCATTCAGACTCGGACTCCACAGTTCAGAAAATGCATTAATGAGCTGAAGCATGTCTAGAGGAGAACAATCAGAATGGGGAAGGGCCTTGAGCTCATGACAAATGAGGATCAGTTGATCATGTTTTACCCGGAGGAGTCTTTGATGGAGTATATGATCAAGTATATGAAGTTCTGTTACATGAAAGAGAGATCCAAATTCTTCTACTTGAACCTAGATTGGGGAGAGCAGAACCAGAAAACTTTTGGGGAGATTCCAAGGAAACAAATTTGGATTTGGCCTCAGAAAAGCTCCTCATACAAAAGGTCCTAGAGGGACTTAGTTCCTCCTCCTTTGAGGTCTTCAAGTCAAGATTGGACAGCTACTTCTAAACTCTGATGCAATGGAGATTCCTGGGTTGGGCTACATGGCTTCTAAGGTCCCTCCCAACTCTGAGATTCCATGAAATTCTCTTCCTGACCCATGACATCTGCTCCCAAACTCCATGTAAGAGTGTCCCCCTTTTTTTTACTACTAAAAGCATGAACCATTCCCCATCCTCCCTAGCTTCCCTCTTTTTTTAAACTCACAATAGTTAACCCCAAACAACACAGATGCAAGTGAACCAACTTTCTGCCATAGTGCTGAAGGGACAGCTCTTCCCAGACCCGCCTTTATCCCTAGCCATGGTGCTGATCACCTCCCCTCACAGCCCCCAGAGGAATATCCTCCACTATCCCTAGCCATGGTTCTGAGTCCCTTCCCTCACATCCCCAATGGGTTCCCACCCCGAGTTTGCTCATACAGAGATCCCAGGGGAGGGATATTTAACTGGTAGGGAGGGGAGGGGGCACATGGGGTTAGGAGATAGAAAAGCTGGGTTGGAGCTTCCATTCTGCCACTTAGTAATCGTGGGACCCTCTCTGAAACTCAGGGTCCTCCTTTGCAAAGCTAGGGGTCAGACCAGACGAGCATCTAGACAGTTGCAACTCCAACCCTCTAAGAGCCACACTGGGCTGGGCCAAGAAGGAAGATCAGGAGCTCATTGATCTTATATCTGGGGCCCTTTCATCCGAAGGCTTTGTCTCATCAGGAATCTTTCTCTGACTCTGGGGAAGAGACAGGTTGAGATCCTTGAAGGCCCCACAGTTCAAGTCAGTTCCACCCCCTCAGCAATGAGGTGGAGGAAGTGCTTGGCCACAGACCCAGCTCATCCTGCTCTGTCTTTGCCTCCATCTGTTTTAGATCTGTCTCTCTCCCTTCCCCCTTTAACCTCTTTCTCTTCCTCCTCTTTCCCCCATTCCCTTTCTTACTTTCTTTCTCTCCACCTCTCTACCTCCCTCTCCTCCTTTTTTAACCATCCCTCCCTCCATCACTTCCTTCCTTTCCTCCCTCTATCATTTCTTCCCTCCCTCCTTCTTTTGCCTCCTTCCCTCCCTCTCTCCCATTCCATCCCCAATTTTTTGTTTGTACAACAAAGCCTGTGGCGGGCAGCAGCTTTGCTAGAGCTGAGCAGAGCTGAGCTGGTGGAATTATTTATGAGAATGGGAAAATGTAGATGTAATGTTTCCAGCTAATAGAGCCAAAATCAGTGGCGCTGCCCCATTAGAGAGGAAACCTCCCTGAGTAAATTACACACGGCTGTAAGTGGGAGCAGTTGTAGTGTTTTTATGACCCCATAAAACTTGGGAAGTTTATTGCTATTGAACAAACCTGAAAGCCAATCCTTACGGTTCAATATCGGCCAATGATTTTGGCCTGGTGTTCTATGGTTCTAATCCAGGGGGGCCAGGGGCCAGAGCACCCAGGCAGGGAAGCCACTAATTAACTAGGCCACCAGACTTGAAGAAGAGTTGGTCACTGTGCAAAATGCCCAGCTGGCAACTGGAAGAGTCATGAGGTCCACTTCCTCCCCATTCTACATCCTTGAGGATGCTGTGGGGATATAGAGGGAGGGTTCAAGAAGGCCGTAGACCAGAACCTCACTTTTCTAGGAGAAAGTTTGTCCAGGTTGACCCTTGGAGAGTAGAGTCATTGTGGCTTTTGTCATTTCTTATGACAAATTTCAAGGAGGCTCCAGGAATAAAGGGTGACAAATCAGATTGAGGTGGAGGAAAGGGAGGAGAGAGGTTTTGGGAAAGAGAGAACCATTTGTTGAAATTGTAACAGATCAAGGCACCACCAAGATCAGTTCTAGCCCCCATTCATTTCTTCAATCCTCCATTTATTCGGAGGATTTGTTCATTTCACTCCTATGTTTATTAGTTCATTAATTTAATTTTTTTTTCATTTCTCCATGCTCAAAGGGCAAATTATCCAGGAAAGCAAAATGTTCCTCTTTTTTTGAAGTGGAAAAAGACATTCAGAATAAAATAGAGAGAGGTCTCCACCATTTATAAAACTATGGCTCCATGAGCCAAGTCGATAAAGGAGGTGATGAGGTCAGAACTCAGAATACAGCTCGGTATCTCAGAACTCAGAATACAGCTAGGTATCTCAGAACTTGGAATACAGCTCGGTACCTTAGAACTTGGACTATAGCTTGGTACCTCAGAACTTGGACTACAGCTCGGTACCTCAGAACTCGGAATACAGCCAGGTACCTCAGAACTTGGACTGCAGCTTGGTACCTCAGAACTCGGAATACAGCTCAGTATCTCAGAACTTGGAATACAGTTCGGTACCTTAGAACTTGGACTACAGCTCGGTACCTCAGAACTTGGACTACAGCTTGGTACCTCAGAACTTGGAATACAGCTAGGTACCTCAGAACTCGGAATACAGCTCGGTACCTCAGAACTCGGAATACAGCTAGATATCTTAGCACTCGGAATACAGCTTGGTACCTCAGAGAATACAGCTAGATACCTTAGCACTCGGAATACAGCTAGATACCTCAGGACTCAGAATACAGCTCGGTACCTCAGAACAGATGGAACAATTAGACCTCAAGGGTATCCATGAATGACTTCATGTCAACTTGAAAACAAATCTCCATGGAAGTGTCTCGGGGATCTATATTTAGCCACAGGTTGTTTTGGTTAAAGGCCCAGATGGCACACCCATCACATTTGCTGATGATACAAGACTGGCAACAATCGCTAAGACACTGAATGACCGGAGTCAGGGTCCAAAAAAAGTCTCAACAGCTTCAAACGCTGAGCTAGAATTAGCGAGATGACACTGAATGTAAGCAAATATAAAATCTTACACTGGGAATCTTTAAATAAGCTTCATAAGTACCAGATGAGCAAAGTGGGATTAGATATCAGTTAGTCAGAAAAAGATCTCGGGGTCTGAGTAGACTCTTGTGACTAGGTACAGCAGATAATGTAGATTAGACAATTAAAATGAGGGAATTAAAAGTCATTTTCAACTGAATTATAGGAAGAGGATAGTCTTGCTGTCAGACCATGGACAGATCTCACCCGTATGCTTGTGTCCACATTTGGGGACATCACTGATAAGCTATAGTGTCCAGAGGAGGGCAGTCAGTCCGGGGAAGGACCTGGAGTTCCTGGTGCATTAGGATTGACAGAATGAAAGGGAGAGAAGGAAGAAGAGCAGACGCAAGAGCCGTCTTCAGCTATTCTAAGGGCTGTCCAGTGGAAGATGGATTAGGCTTGCTCTGCTTGGTCCCATGAGGCAGAACCATAATACAGAGGAGATGCACGGAGGAAGCTTCAGGCTAGGAACTTCCCATCAGGACTGCTTCCAAGGGATGGGGACAGGGGAACGTGTCCCTGGCTTTGGTCCCCTCAAGCCAGGACCAGGTCTTCTCTGTCTTGGGACAGTCAAGGCCATAATTAGATGAGCTGCCTTCTGCAGTCCCTTCACACTGAGCTCCCTTTCCATTCTGACATGTTGGTCTCTGGAGTCCGGGGGCCCATCCTCTTGAGGAAGAGGATGAAGGGAGGACGTTCCACACT
Organism: Myrmecobius fasciatus; assembly: GCA_023553655.1. NCBI lineage: Eukaryota > Metazoa > Chordata > Mammalia > Dasyuromorphia > Myrmecobiidae > Myrmecobius > Myrmecobius fasciatus. The sequence continues at coordinate 151,640 of JAJPUD010000298.1, read as the reverse complement.
CTCAGCCTGAAGGGGAAACCCCTGAGAGTTGAGTCCAATTGGTGGAGTGTGACAGGCTGATCGCGGTCCTTCCTGAGGCCCTGGGAGACAGAGAGGCAGCAAATTGGCTCTGGCCTCCCTCTAATCCAGTGGCAGCTGAGAGGCCAAGGGGCTCCTCGGCACCTCCTGTTGAAACCTTACTTGTCCTTCAAAGTTCAGGTGGCACTCGATCCCCTCATATTCCCAGCTAGAAGTGATTCTCCTTTCTTCCCATGATACCCCAGAACTCCTCAAGCTATTGAGCCCAGCCAGAGAAAACCTCTTGGGGAGCTCTTAGGGATCTCCCCCTTCCCTTCACCCTCAGTCCACTCTTAGCCACTCAGATTCCAACAGCCCAGAAGGGACAAGCTGCCCCCCCCCCATGTCATGTCCTGACTGCCCCCTCCCAGCTGGGTCAAATCTCCCTCATCTTCATTTGGGGTCAGCCCAGAGCCCTGCTGCCCTCAGACCCTTCCCAGCACTCACTGGGTAGGGGAAGGCATGGGATTTGCCCCCTGACCTTCTAACTCCCCAGATTTTCTATTGTAACCACTGCCCCTCCAGAAGGACAGGGACACCATCGCTCTATCTTGAAGGGAGGGCCCCATGATCCAGTGGGAGAGGGCATGGAATGAAGAATCAGAAAAACCCAGTGGAAAGAGTAGTCCTGTCATGAGCTGTGTGACCCCAAGTCAGTAATGACACCTCTCTGAGCCTCAGTTTGCCTCTCTGTAAAATGAGGTTGGCGATCTCTACTTTGCAGAGCGATTGTGAGAAGGGCCCTAATAGAAATGGAAGTCATTAGCATTGGGGGCCTTAGCGTTCTCCTTTGAAAAATGAGGGGGCTGGGCTGGACAGAAGGTCTGCTCTCCTAATGTTCTGTGATTCTGTGATTATTCTGCGATGATTCGTCCTTGAATTCATTTCAATTCAACCAAAATGATTAAAATTCTACGCCGTGTTCCAGCCTGTGCTGAGCTGTAGAGATCAGAGGCGTAACTAGGATGGGGTGATCAGGGCATAGGAAGGGGGGCATGTATTGTTCTGGAGGGAGTCCTCAAGCCTGCCAGCCCCATTCGCCATCGTACTCCTCCTGATCCCCAAGTCTCACTCCTAAGGCCAAGTCATCACGTCTAGTCTAGGACTCCTTTTTCCCTTAACCATAGAGATGTCTGTTGCTAAATGGTCCAGGGGAAGAGAATGAGCATTTATTAAGTACCTACTACATGCCAAGCACTCTGTTAAATGCTGTACAGATGTTATCTCAATAACTCTATATTATTCCTATTTTACAGTTGAGGAAATAGAGGCAGAGATAAGCCAATTGATTTGTCCAGGCTCCCACAACTTAGCCTCATTCCACAAACATTTATGAAGCACCAACTGTATGCACAGCCCTATACTTTGGTGTATAGGGTGAAGGCAAGAAGATAAATGAATATAGAGGAAAAAAGTGTCTATGGCATGATGGGAAAGACCCCAAATTTGGAGTCAGAGGTCATGGCTTCAAACCCCAGTCTTGCTCCCTAATACTTCCATACTGTTGGCCAAGTGATTTCTCTCCTTCAACCATAAAATGTAGGATTTAAATCTCACTCCAGATCCCATGGTCTTGCTGGCCCTGGTGGAGGATGGGGTGGGGAAGGAGACCTGTACGTAGATCATTACAGCAGGTAAGGTTAAGAGGCAGCCAGGTGGGGCAGCAGATAGTGCCCTGGACTTGGAATCACTAAGATCTGAGTTCAAATTCAGCCTCAGACACTTCCTAACTATGATCTAAGTCAGTCACTTAGCCACCTGACTCAGTTTCCCCATCTATAAAAAGGGAATAATAACAACTTATATCTGGTAGTGTTGGAGTGAGGATCAAATGAGACAGTTCTTGTCTGTCAGCATCATTACCTCTCTGCCTCCATAGTCCAACAAGCACACGTTGAATCCCATCAGATACTTGAAGACAATCCCTGGCCCCTGACCCCTCCCCAAGCCTTCCCCTTCCAGGCTAACCATCCCACTTTCTTTGCTCTCTCACCATTCATTGGATGGTCTCCAGATTCTTAGGATCTTCACTGACATGAAGTGCCCAGCACTGAACACAGCTTCGGCTGGCCCAGAGCAGAGAGTGGTGGGATGGAAGTTTCCTTTTTTCTGTAAGCCATTCCTCTCAGAAGAAGCCCATCATCTCTGCAGGCAACCATAGCTATCTGGTTTTTCCTACTGAGCTGGTAATCCACTAAGACCATCAGTATCTTTTTCAGATGAAATGCTATCTCCACATTTTTTCTTTTTTAAAATTTATAATAATATTATATTTTTTCAAAATATATAGCTTTCAACATTGTAAAACCTTTACACATATCTTTTCTTTTCTTTCTTTTTCTTTCTTTTTTTTTTTTGCTGAGGCAATTGAGGTTAAGTGACTTGCCCAGGGTCACACAGCTAGGGAATGTTAAGTGTCTGAAACCACATTTGAACTCAGGTCCTCCTGACTTCAGGGCTGGTGTTTTATCCACTGTGCCACCTAGCTGCCCCTACACATATCTTTTCAATCTTATAATTGGGAAGATGATTTTTTGAACCCAAGAATACAATTTAAATTTGCTTGTCTAGGACCTATGCTTTTGTTGGTATCACTAGGGAATCCCTGGTGAGGAAAGTTCCTTTACCTGAGGCAATTTTGCCTTAGAAGGTTGCCTGGAAGCATTGAAAAGTCCACTTACAAGCCCTGAAGTCAGGAGGACCTGAGTACAAATCTGACCTCAGACACTTAACTCTTCCTAGCTGTGTGACCCTGGGCAAGTCACTTAACCCCAATTGCCACAGTTAAAAAAAAAAGTTCACTTACAACTAGTTAAACGATGATGTCATATGGTCAGCAGGTATCAAAGGCAAAACTTGAAGCAGATCTTGCAGCCTTTCAGGCCAGATCTCCATCCACTTGACCAAGTTGCAGATGTATTTCTTTTAAATGTTAATCACTTTATTAGCTTTAGCCCAGTGTTCTGGCATTTCTGGATCCTGATTCTCTAATCCAATGTGTCAATTTTCCCTTCTGGCTTTATTTCATGAGCAAATTTGCTCATACTGATAAAAAAGGGGTTAAATAGCCCAGATCCCTGGGGCACCTCATGAGAGACTTCATCTTTCCATCTTTTCCACAAGAATAACTCGAGACTTTGCAAAATGCTTTCAGGAAGCATTATCTCTATTTTGTTGTTTTTTCCCCCCATAAAACCAACTCTTAGTTTTATTTATTAATTCAATATGTTTTTTTATTTTCACTTTTATTAATCTCCCCTTTTATTTTTAGAATTTCAAATTTGATATGTAATTGGGGGAGTTTTAATTTGTTCTTTTTCTAGCTTTTTTTAGTCACAAGCCCAATAGGAAGCAATATCTCTAGCAGTCCCCTGAAGTGGAGCAGTAATCAGGACCAAAAAGGAAATGGGATTTGTTCTTAATGAAGTCAGGCTAGCTTTGGGGGAGGGTCGCTTCCTAGCCCAGAATTTCACTAGCCATCTCTGGCACTGTGATGGGGATGGAAGCCAAGTCTTGGGCATACAGTCCTTTGCCAGGCCCGTGGGAGTTGCCCTGTTCTTCTATAGCTCAGGATTCATGGAAGAGCAATGGATCTTAGTTTAATTGGTGTGCTGGAACTAGGTCACACCAACTTAAGGGAGCCATTTGTTAAATATTCAGTGTGGGTGTTTATAACTTGGAAACTGACAAATGCTACCCAACATGGCTCAATTTCTGGGTTTGCTGATTGTCTAGATCTAAGGAAGTGATTGTCTTTTCTCCATAGAAATGTTAATAAAGCAGATTCAGCGTAAAAGCTTGTCTTTCATACTTTTTTTTTTTTTTTGGTGAGGAAGGAGATCTGATTGTTAAACATTTATCAACACAGTCCTGGAAAGAAAGAAAAGACTCTTCCCTAGAGCTGATAATGGTGGAGGAAAGTGAAAATCATGACCTTTGATTTAGGGTTTGCAGGGTTCATTTCCCAAATTCCTCCTGTAAACTCAACAGTGAAAGGTGTGTTAATCCCTTTTTTTTTTTTTTTTTTTGCTGAGGCAATTGGGGTTAAGTGACTTGCCCAGGGTCACACAGCTAGAAAGTATTAAGTTTCTGAAGCAGGATTTGAAGTCCAGTCTGCCTGACTTCAGGGTTGTGCTCTATCTACTGTGCCATCTAGCTGCTCCAATCCCATTTTTCAAATGAATAAACTGAGGCACAATAAATTAAGTGATAGGCCACAATGAGGAAGTGACATCTGAACCCTAGTCTCCTGATCCAGTTGAAAGATGGTTAAAGACTCCAAGATCACTCCATGCAGGACTGCTTGAAGATTCCAGCACATTAAGCCGATAGACAGGATGGGTTGGGAGGGAAATGATGATGGTCTTCAATTATTTGAAGAGCTGTCCTCTAGGAGGAGGGCCATCCAAGGGCTTTATGAGATTGTCACTGTTGGCAGGGACCAGGAAGGGGCATTGTGATTGGCCGGTTAGAAAATAGGGAGGGAAGGAGGCTCAGGGTAAGCTAAGGGGCAGAGATGGGGTAGCACAGAGAGTCATTAAAACTGGAAAGGTCATTTAGTCATTTATTCTAACCCCGTTAAAAAAAAAAAAAAACCTAGGGAGGGGAGGTGTTCTGCCCAAGAGCTAGAAGGGAGGCAGCTAGGTGGCGCTATAGTGGATAGAGCACCAATCCTGAAGTCAGGAGGATCTGAGTTCAGATCTGATCTCAGACACTTAACATTGCCCAAGGTCATTTTTGTGACCTTGGGCAAATCACTTAACCCCAATTACCTCAGCAAAAAAGCAAAAACAAAAAAACAAAAACAAAAACCAAGAGCTAGAAGGGATCTCTGGGGCCAGCTGAGCCAACCCTCCTTTCTTTACAGATGGTGAAACTGAGGGTTAGCACTTGCCTGGGGTCACATGGTCAGTAAACATCAAAGGCAAGATTTGAACCCGGGCTCTACCCCCAAGGTCAGAAGGGGGTTGAAGGATGCAGAGTCTTTGTGCTCATCACAGGTGCTGCCCTTTTACAGAAGTTTACTCCAAGATCTCACAGACTCCCATGCTCACAGTGAATCCCTGAGCTCCAGATTCTTAAAATTAGTCCTTGAGATCCCTGTGCTTGTAATAGGTGCCCCACCCCCAGTCTCTGTCCTGTTCCCACCCCCACCCCCCACTCCCGGACATCTGTATTATCACAGAAGTCTCCCTGGCCTTGTGCTTCCCACAATCCATGGGCTCCTAAGAGAGCCTTTCTAGATTTAAGACATCCACAGCAGGTCCCTGAGATCCCTAGCTCCCAGCAGGTCCCTGTGAAACCCAAATGCTTATAGCAGGTCCCTGAGATCC
>JAJPUD010000298.1:125967-143131 GCA_023553655.1 Myrmecobius fasciatus | reverse complement strand
CTCCTCTGCCCTCCTCCCCTCCTCTCCTGCTCTTCCCTCCTCCTTCATCTCTTCCCTCCTCCTCCCCTCCCTCCTCCTCCATCTCTCCCCTCCTCCATCATCTCTCCCCTCCTCCCCCTCCCTCCTCCATCTCTCCCCTCCTCCCCTTCCCTCCTCCATCTCTCCCCTCCTCCCCCTCCCTCCTCCATGTCTCCCCTCCTCCTCCTCCCTCCTCCTCCACCTCTGTCCTTTCTCCTAAGTCACTTTTCCATCTTGAAGAGAGTCAGGTTCTTTCAAGTGCTGGAATGCATTTATTTATTTGCATTTTTATTAAGTAGGATTCCGTCCCTCTCCCCGCCAGCTCCCATCCATCCCCGGGGGGTCACGGAGGTGAATGATTTAATGCCGACAAAGCAGCAGGGGCTGGGGGCGGGCATTGAGTGCTGGACTTGTGGCGGCCCGGCCAGGGCCTGGCCATCGGGGGCCAGGGTCCACGCTGCCCCATCACCAGCCAGCGGGCTGGCCGGCCCACGGAAGACTTCTCGTGGGATGGGCCAAGTCAGGACCATGGAATATTAGGACCTGCAGACCCCCGGGCCAGCCCCTAAAGGCTTAATGAGAGAGGACCAGACTAAGGTCACCTTGAAAAAACAAATAACTAGGGTGGGACTCAAGCACTCAGGATGGCCCCTGAGGTCAATTCCTGCCAGCTTTGTCTCCAATTTGCTGCGTGTTCTGGGGCAACTCATTGCTCAGGGACGCGTGTGTATCCCCATCAGTAAAAGGAGACGTTTGGACATAGTGGTCCCCTCCCAGCCCTGGCATCCCCTGTTCTAAGGTTGTCCCCTAATATCTTTTTTTTTTTTGGCTGAGGCAATTGGGGTTAAGTGACTTGCCCAGGGTCACACAGCTAGGGAATGTTAAGTGTCTGAGACCAGATTTGAACTCAGGTCTTCCTGACTTCAGGGCTGGGGCTTTATGCACTACACCACCCTCCCCTATTATCTTTAAGAGCAGATCCCCCTGGGGGACACCATCCCCCTCTAGGGAGATATATTGGAGAGAAGCTTATCAGTTTGTCAGGGGCCATCCCCCCCCCCACTTTTCTACCCCACAAAGCTCCCAGGAGGTGAGGTTAAGCTTTGGGCTAGTCCAGCTAGAGGTTAGGCTGGGCCCACTCCAGGGCTTGATGGAGGAGTGGGGGGTGGTCCCTGGGTGGTCCCTGGTTTCCCAGGCCAATCAGATTGGACTCCAGGGAGACAAGCAGGGTGTGAGCCTGAGAGGGAGGGCAGAGCTTCCCACCAAGCCCCCCGAGTGGGCCAGGCAGGCCCCTCCCACACAGTTAGGCCCCCACGATTGGACAGCCTGGATCGGAGGGTCTCTCTAAACATCTGAGTCTTTATGTGACACCCTAAAGCCCCTAAAGCCCCCCCCCCATCGGAGCTCCTGCTCGAAGGCCTGGAGTCTGTGAGCTTGCTTTCTGGAAACCATCTTGACATGAATTTCAGTTTGTTGGGTTCCTTTGTAGTCCTGTGGAGTTTATTTTATGCTTAAAAACCGGACTTCCGAAGAGCCCATCCCCCGGCTTCACCAGCCCAAAGGGGCCAGGAAGAAATGAGACGAAGGACCCCTGGGTCGGTGGGTTTCTAAGTTCCCTGCCGGGGACGCAGGGATTCATGGGCACGGCCATCGTGGAAGCCCGAACCCCAGAGCCGCCATCGAGATGTGGGCCGGCCCTACATCCTGGCTCTCCCTATCCCCTTGGAGGGGCAGCTGGGACACGAAGCCCCCTCCCCGGGCCTGCCCAATGATCCCGGCCGACAACCCCAGAGGCTGCTGGCAGGAAGGCAGGCGGCCTCGGGAGAAGTCCCGGCCCTGTCCACCTTGTTTTCAATGAACAATTGTCCGGGAAAGTTGGGCTTTTTTCCGGAGGACAGATCTCCTCTCACCGGGCCCAGGAACCTGTGGCCCATTTTAATCCACTTAGCCCTGATCTAATATAAGCAGCTTTTGCCAGCTTTCTAAAGAGAATTAATCCAATTTGGATTAGGAGGATTAGATGGAGGCTGAGAAAACTTCACTGCTCAAACCTCTCCCCCAGCAGCCCAGAGGGGCGCCCCTCCTTGTCTCCAGCCTTTGGCCATTCTCTGGATCCCCAGCCTCCTGCAAGCCCATCTGGGAAGGCCTGACCAGCCCCCTATCTCTTGGGCTGACCTCCCAGCTGGGGGATGGGGTGGATGCTCCCCAAGACTCTGTCCTGGGCCCCTCTTCCCTCCATCTCTGTGTCTCTCGTTTCTCCCTTTCTGTCTCTGTCTCTCTGTCTCTTTCTCTGTTTCTCTGTCTCTGTCTCTCTCCCTCTTCTTCTTTCTTTCCCTCTCCCTCTCCTCTCCCTCTCCCTCTCCCTCCCCTTCTCTCTCTCTCTCTGTCTGTCTCTGTCTGTCTCTCACCCATTCCCACCTAATTCCTGCTTTGCATGGGCTCTCAGACCTTCCTCCCCAAGAAGCCTCAGCTCCTTCTTCTGTCTGCCCCTCACTCCTTTCCCCCTTGTGAGCCTGCTTCTCCCCACCTCAACTCCATCTTTTCAAATCCTGATCATCCTTCAAGGCTCGGTGTAGGGGCCCCTCAGAGGGGCTGCTGCCCTCATCTCCTTCCTGTCCCCTCTCATCTCCTTCCTGTCCCCCATCATCTCCTTCCTGTCCCCCAGAGCCTGGGAAAGTCAATTTGGAATGGAGCTAATGTAGAAGCAAAACCAGGCAAATTGATTTTTTCCCCTGAGTCTTTAAACTCTATTCTTAATCAAGCAGAATCAAGTCCCCTGGCCTCGGGAGCAGGGGGCAGCTGTGCTTCTCCTCCCACACCAAGGATGGTTCCAGGCTTTGGGCCAGAAGCTGGGCCGAGGGCATCCTGAGGAGAACTCCCAGGAGCTCAAGGGCCGGCCCAGGGGAGAGAGAGCCCTGCCACATCACAGGTCTCAACCATGCCCTGGTCCGCTTCATAGGGCCATGGTAATTCCCAATTTAGTCTTGGGCCTAATCCACCTGGAAAAGGAAGTCCATTCTCCTCTCTAGGCCTCAGTCACCTTATCTGTTAAATGGGTTAGCTCTTCTTGAGGCCCTTCCCATCTCTGAACTTCTTTTCTGGACACTTAATGAATGCTCTTCTTCTCTCTCTGTCTCTGTCTCTCTTTCTTTCCCTTTTCCTTTTTTTCTTCCTCTTTCTCTCTCCCTCCCTCCCTCCCTCCCTTCTTCCCTTCCTCAGTTTCCTCATCTGTAAAATGAACTGGAGAAGGAAATGACAAAGCACTTCGGTATGTCTGCCCAGAAACACCCAATGTGTCCCCCAATGGGGTCACGGAGACACAGACAAGACTGAAAACAATAATCAGCAAAGTGCTGGGTTCTGAGGATGCTGACATTAAAGTGAGCAGCCTCTGCCCTCAGGGATTTCTTGGGGGATACAGCCCGCATAGGGATATGGTGGCCAGAAAAAGAAGTTTGGGGAAAAGTGGTCAGTGAAGCAGAATGGCAGTGGAGGGCAAAAATGATTTGATTATTGTTTCCAGAGGAAGAGAGTGTCCTGTCAATAAGGAGGATGGGACCCATTGTTTGTCCTTTGTTCTCAAGGAAGACCATGACATAGGGAAGGGTTGTCAGGACATGAAAGAAAATTGGATTTAAGTAATGGAGGGCAAGACAAGGTCACCCTTTTCACTTTCCCCACCAGAGCCATCTGAATCAAATGGCCACACATAGGTCAGGAAGACTGGAGCTGGTCCTGGATTCAGTGGAAGACCTTGGCCTTTTAAAACTCAGGTCTTTAAAGGGTCTGTTTGACTAAGGCAACACCCATTCAGAAACCTTGGCCTTTTTAAAGTCTTTAAAAAGTCTCAGGTTGACTGAGGCAACACCCACTCAGTGATTAAGATTAGGTAAAAATTGATGCAAAGAATGGCCTCTTTTACCTAGTTTAGAAAAATCCATTCTGGGAGGAGAAGACCTTTGGGGGGTTTCTGGCCAACACAGAAACAATTGTTATTTACAATCCCTCTCAATCAATCTGAGCCCAGAGTGAAAAATTGGGGCTTGATCTGGGACTTATTGTTGGCTAATCAATGAGAACCAGAGTGGTTTGAGTTTAAGGCATGATCCTTAAGAAAGATATCTAGCTGGTAACCCCCAAGATATTTTGAGGGTTTTCTTTTTTCTTTCTTTCTTTATTTTTGATTAAAAATTTTTATTTTCAAAACATGTAAAATGAACTGGAAAAGGAAGTGACGAAGATATTTTGAGAGTTTTCTTTTTTCCCCATTCTTTTGTGATTAAAATTTTATTTTCAAAACATATGCATAGATAATTTTCAACATTTACCCTTGCAAAATTTCCAAATTTTTGTCCCTCCTTTCCCTTCCCCTCTCCCCTAGACAGCAGGTAATACAATATGTTAAACATGTGCAATTCTTCTAATCATTGAAAAGGAAAAAAAAGGAGAACGTAAACAAAATGCAAGTAAACAAACAATAAAAAAGGTGAAAATCCTCTATTGTGATCCACACTCAGTTTCCACAATCCTCTCTCTGGATGCAGATGGCTTTCTTCATCATAGCTCTATTGAAATTGACCTGAATCACCTCCCCGTTAAAAAGTGCCCCATCCATCAGAATTGATCATTGTATAATCTTCTTGTTGCCATGTACAATAATCTCCTGGTCCTTCTCCTTTCACTCAGCATCAGTTCCTGTAAGTCTCTCCAGGCCTCTCTGAAATCATCCTGCTGGTCGTTTCTTATAGAACAATAATATTCCATAACATTCATATACCATAACTTATTCAGCCATTCCCCAACTCATGGGCATCCATTCAGTTTCCAGTTCCTTGTCACAAAAAAGGGCTGCTACAAACATTTTTGTATACATAGGTCCTTTTCCCTTTTTTATGATTCTTTTGGGATACGGGCCCAGTAGAGACATTGCTGGGATCAAAGCACAGTTTGATAACCATTTGGGCATAGTTCCAGTTTGCTCTTCAGAATGGTTGGAGCAGTTCACAAATGCATCAACAATGTATCAGTGTCCCAGTTTTCCCACATCCCCTCCCAATATTCATCATTATCTTTTCCTGTCATCTTAGCCAATCTAAGAGATTTGTAGTGGTACCTCAGAGTTGTCTTAATTTGCATTTCTCTAATCAATAGTGATTTAGAGCACCTTTTCATATGACTAAAATTGTTTCAATTTCATCTGAAAATTGTTCATATCCTTTGACCATTTATCAATTGGGAATGGCTTGCATTATTATAGATTTGAGTCAATTCTCTATTTTGGAAATGAGGCCTTTATCAGAACTCTTGGATGTAAAAATTGTCCCCTTTTTATTGCTTTCCTTCTAATCTTATCTGCATTGGTTTTGTTTGTACAAAACCTTTTTAACTTAATATAATCAAAATTATCTATTTTGTGATTAATAATGATCTCTAGTTCTTCTTTGGTCACAAATTCCTTCCTCCTCCACAGATCTGAAAGGTAAACTCTCCTATGTTCTTCTAATTTGCTTATGATATCATTATGTCTAAATCATGAATCCATTTCAACATATCTTGGTATGGAGGGGTTTTGATGATCAAAGCACAGCACCAGCAGGTAAAAGTATGTGGATCGATGGATGGATGGATGGATGAAAAGAAGGAATGAAAAAAAGAAAGAAGGAAGCAGAGGAGGGAGGGAGGAAGGAAGGAAAGAAGGAAGAGAGAAAGGAAGGAAGGAGGGAGGGAGAAAAGAAGGGAGAAAGAGAAGAAGGGAGGGATGGAGGGAGGAAGAAAGAAAGGGAGAGAGAGGAAAAGAGGAAGGAAGGGAAGGAGGCAAAAAGGGAAAGAAGGAGGGAGGGAGGGGGGAAGAAGGGAGGGAAGGAAGAAACTTAGGAAGAAGGAGGGAAGGAAGGAAAGAACTTTGTTATCCAACTGACCAGTTCCAATTGGATCCTCAGTGGGGCAGCTCTACCTAGAGGTTCTTGTTTGTCTTTTGTTCTCAAAGAGGATCCTGACAACAGGGAAGTGATACCATGACATGCAAGTGAATTGGATTTAAATGGAGGTAGACTATGCAAAATCACCAGCCTCACTTTCACCTCTAGAACTGGTGGAGCGAATGGATTCCAACAAAAGACCGTGTCCCTGGAAGCAACCCAATATCTAAGTGGACCCCAGTGAGAAACAAACTGACCCTGTAAGCTTATCTGGTACTGACATTATCTTGTACAGACAGAGCCATTCTGATACCCAGTCTTACCTTATATAATCTGGACATCACAGCTTATCTTAGATAAACAGCATGATCACAACCACCAGATTTACTGATGGATGCCCTTAGCCTAGTTAGCAATACCTAGCTCTGAGTCCTTTCCCATAAAAGGTCCCATCTCTGTGCTTGTTAATTGTGAGCTCATCAGGAACTTGACCCACTCATTAAAGCATTACAATAAAGCTTGGGCCCTTAGCCTGGACACGATGTGAGGCTGTGAATTCATTCTGGATGACTCCTCACCCTTGTGACTTGTTGGACCTCATCATGATTTGCCTCAGTACTTGCCCCAGTACTTGCCCAGTTGCCACTGGGTCCAGTGACAACTTATAGATCAGGATGACTAAAGATTTGACTTGTGCCCTGCTGAATGGATGCGGGATGGGAGGGACAGCATGGGGACCACCTAGATAACTGGGTTTGACATTTCCCAATCAGGACATCTCAGCCCCAAGATGGAATTCTTTTTTTTTTTTTTTGGCTGAGGCAATTGGGGTTAAATGAACTCAGGTCTTCCTGACTTCAGGGCTGGTGCTCTATCCACTGCACCACTTAGCTGCTTCCCCAAGATGGAATTCTGAAGCTATTGATTCCCTGTAGGGAAGGAGGTGTCTGGTCTCTCTGGGGGTCTGATGTGGGTCTCTGGGGAGACAAGAGGTGCTAGCGGAGGGGCAGACAGTCAGATGCTCAGGAAGCCCTGGTTTCCTGCTTGATGCTTGGATTGGATGGGAAGTATATCCTGGGAGGGCTGGATACAATCATTAGGAGGTTATGTCCCTTATCCCAATAAGGGATAAGGACTGGCTTTATACAGCTCCTAGAGACTGGAGAGAGTGGCTTGGAAATCGAAAAATGTTCTAAATCAAGCCTGAATGTATTGTTTTGTTGATTGCCCAGACTTAAGTAAGCGATGGAGAAAATGTTAATAACGGCAGATTAAACTTACAACTGTGTCCTGCTCTGTGGTTGTTAAACTCTCCTTAGCAGCTCCTGATAACAGCCCCAGGTCTGAGCTGCTAAGTGAGGAGGGAGATTAGCTGGAGGCTGAGGTTGAAGGGTTAACAATTTCCATGTTTCCTTCTAGATTTGGCATTTTACAATTCTTGGGTGATAAAGCTCCATCTGCCTCAAGACAAAAAGTCACAGCTTAGCAAATAGCCGGGCTGCCTTGAAGTCAAGAATACCTGCCTCTGATGCAGCCTTTCTGTGAGATCCTGGAAAGGTCACTTCCCATTGTGTCTGAAAATGGAGAAATTGCAGGGTAGGTGTTTGTGGTTGTGGGAAAACCACAGGGTTAGATTAAAAACAAAAATCTTTCTAGAGTAAACTGTTGTCATCAAGTTGTGTGAGTCTTGTCTGACTGTCTGTGATGCCATTTGAGGTTTTCTTGGCAAAGATACTAGAGTGATTTGTCATTTCCTTCTACAGCTCATTTTACATATGAGGAAACTGAGACAAAAAGGGTGAAGTGACTTGCCTAGGATGGCACACCTATTAAGTTTCTGAAAGACTCAAGAAGTTGAGTCTTCCTGACTCCAGGCCTGGAGCTGTATCCACTACAGCACCCCCTAGCTGCCCCTCCTAAAAGTGAGAGGCCAGACCAAATGACTTCTTGAGGCCTTTTCCAGCTCTTTAATAAAAGCTTTGGGAGTGTGTGTGTGTGTGTGTGTGTGAAGCTGGTAGCCCTAAACCCTGGATTTGGAGCCTTAAAATGATTAGACCAGTAGCATAATTAGCACCATGGCTCACCATGCACATCCCGCCTGAGCTTAGAGGGGCTGATGAATCACAAACCTTGCTCTGATCCCACCATCCCGGCTTGCTCTGAGCTCATTGTTCTAGGATTGCCTCTCTGTAACAGGGGAGGTGGGCGCCCCAATTTTCATATTCCTTGGCAGGGCCCTGATCAGCCTCCTCCAGGGAAGGTTGCTACTTATAAAGTTGTCGATGATATCGAAATGCTTAATGTCTGGGGTGTTCCCCAGAAGGGAAGGAGGAAAAGTTTTGGCTGAAGGGGCACACTCTCTCCCCCTCCCCTTATGCAAAGACTAAAAGACAATGGCATTACAAGGTTAGCCACAGAGGCTGCAGACAGAGACATTGTGATATAAAAGGGATTGTCGGGGCAGCTAGGTGGTGCAGTGGATAGAGCACCAGCCCTGAAGTTAGGAGGACCTGAGTTCAAATCTGGTCTCAGACACTTTACATTCCCTAGCTGTGTGACCCTGGGCAAGTCACTTAACCCCAATTGCCTCAGCAAAAAGAAAAAAAAGAGAATGTCCAGAGCTGAGAGCTAGAGGGTCCTATTCATGGAACAGCCGGGAGCTCAGTGTCATAGATCAAAGAATATATATTGGGGAGTAAGGTGTAAGAAAGGAAAGGGAGGAGGAGGCAGGCTATGAAGGTCTTCAAAAGCCAAATAGACTGTTTTGTATTTGTTTCTGGAAGCAATAGGGAGCCACTGGAGTTTATTGAGTAGGGTGGAGAAATGATTAGACTTGCATCTTGGAAAACTCATGATAATGACTGCATGAGGATGGATTTGGCTGGGAAGAGATTTGAGGCAGGCAGATCTTCCATCATCTCAGGTATAGGGATCCTCTGTACCCCAGTTCTGACTTTTACAGCTTTTACAAAAGAATATTTTTGTAAAGGTATATTAACAAATAAACACAGATAATTCCCCCAACAGTTGGAGCTTAATCCTCTTCTTCCCTTCTACCTATTACCTCAGTCTTGGGAAAGAGACCATGTCCATAGTTTCACTCAGTTCCCATAGGGCATAGCACCATGTTCTCAGTCTAAAACCCACCTTGAGTGTGAGTCCCAGGTACCCTTGCTTCTCTGGGTTTCCTTGTTGGGGGTGACTGGTTGCACCATCCTGCTTGGAATCCTGGCTCCAAGGTCACCTCGGCTCGAACCCCATCCCACCTGAAACAGAGAAGGACCAAGGAAACTGAACAAATCCAGTGCCCCAGATGCATAAAAAGAGAGCAGGGAGAAAAAGGAAGCCTCTTTCTCTCTCACCTCGAGTTCATGGAAACTGAACTGTGCATGCACTGTGATCCTTACCCTCTGGATGCAGAAGGAAAAGATGTGCAAGAAAGAAGGTGAGACTGTCACAGGCTGGCCAGGCTTAAGGATGCTGCCTAGCAACCAAATGAAGAAGGCTGCTTTCCTACAGCAGTAGCTAAGGGAGCTCAGGGTGCTTCCATGTGAGGGGATCTGGGCACATGCAAAGCACCTAAGTAATAAGAAATCAAGAAATGTTAGAATAGAATCAAGTAACCAGTACAATTCATTGCAAGAAGGGAGATAATTTTTTTGATAAATTAATTTTTTTTAAATTGAACAAGTACCCCCTCTCAAAATAAGCATTCTCATATGCAGAGCAGAATAGAAAAAGAATACATGAAATATGTGGAAATGTGAATCCATATTATGTATAGTTTTCCTTTATTAAAAAAGTATGATAAATTCAACATGTTTCTTTCCAAATTGTCCGGTTTGTATTTCTTTTTGTTCTCTTCTGTGCCTTTTTAAAAAAACTTGCTTCAATAAATTGAAACTATTTCCAGTCATATGAGAAGGTGCTCCAAATCACTATTGATCAGAGAAATGCAAATGAAGACAACTCTGAGGTACCACTACACACCTGTCAGATTGGCTAAGATGACAGGAAAAGATAATGGCGAATGTTGGAGGAGATGTGGGAAGACTGGGACACCGATACATTGTTGGTGGAACTGTGAATGGATCCAACCATTCTGGAGAGCAATTTGGAGCTATGCTCAAAAAGTTATCAAACTGTGCATACCCTTTGACCCAGCGTGTTTCTATTGGGCTTATATCCCAAAGAGATCTTAAAGGAAGGAAAGGGACCCACATGTGCAAGAATGTTTGTGGCAGCCCTTTTTGTAGTGGCTAGAAACTGGAAACTGAATGGATGCCCATCAATTGGAGAGTGGCTGAATAAATGATGGGATATGAAGGTTATGGAATATTATTGCTCTGTGAGAAATGAGCAGTAGGATGATTTCAGAGAGGCCTGGAGAGACTTGCATGAACTGATGCTGAGGGAAGTGAGCAGAACCAGGAGGTCATTATTCACGGCAACAAGACTATATGATAATCAGTTCTGATGGACATGGTTCTCTTCAACAACGAGATGTTTCAGACCAGGTCCTATTGTTTAGCGATGAAGAAAGCCATATACACCCAGAGAGAGGCCTGTGGGATCTGAGTGTGGACCACAACATAATGTTTTCATGCTTTCTGTTGATGTTTGCTTGTATTTTTTTTTCCTTAGGTTTTTTTTTCTTTCTCTTTCTAGATCTGATTTTTCTTGTGCAGCAAGATAACTCTATAGATATGTATACATATATTGGATTTATATATATATATATATATATAAATATTCTATTTTTAACATATTTAACATGTATTAGACTACCTGCCATCTAAGGGACGGGGTGGGGGAAAGGAGGGAAAAATTTGGAACAGAAAGTTTTGCAAAGGCCAATGTTGAAAAAATTACTCTTATGTTCTGTAAATAAGATTTAATAAAAAATAAAAATAAAAATTGCTTCATGACCCTATTTTCTTTCTTTTCTTCAGCAACATTGATAATTCCCTTCTTCCCGTAGTCATTCCCCACTCTTCCACTGCTGCCCCCCAAAAGAAAGACACAATTCTTGTTACCAATAGGTTTGACCAAGTTAAACAAATCCATGCATTTGTCATATTTTAAAAATTGCATCTCATTCTGCATCTTGGGGCCGTCACACCTCTGTCAGGATACGGGTAACAGGCTTCATCTTGTCCTCTGGAGTCCTTGATCTTTGCATTGAGCAGAGTTCTTAAGTCTTTTAGAGTTGTTTGTTTGTCTTTAAAAATTGTTATTTTATAAGTTGTTCTCCTGGTTCCTCTCACTCCACTCTGCATCAGTTCATATAAATCTTCTGAGGTTTCTCTGAACTTCTGGACTCTGAACTTCTCCCGGTTCTTCTCACTTCTCTCTGCATCAGTTCATACAAATCTTCTGGTTTCTCTGAACTCCCCCCCCCATCTTTTTTTTGGAGCAGGAGGGAGAATATAGTCAAGCCTCCTTGATCTTCAATCTTTTCTTAAACTAAGGCTGCTAATTAACCCTTTCACATGCTGAACACTAAGGCTGATCCAAGTTTGAGCCTTTCCCAGGGAGCAAATGTACTTGTGGCTGTTGGGGTGTAGGAAAGGGACCACTTTTCTTTTTCTTTTTGGCCTGATTCTCTCTGCTGCATCTCCAAATAAATGTCTGGTGCTTTGAAGTTTCAAGGAAGAGAGCCCTGAGGGGGATGGCACCCTTTTAGTCTATGTATGGGGTTCTGATTCAGCAGCCAATTAAGGCTTTTCATCATTATGCAGGCAAAATCCATGAGTCATCAAGATTGAAGGTAAGCAGTGGAGGGAGAGCTTGCAAGTTCTGGAGGGTAGAGAAGCTCACGAACTTATTGGGATGGGGCCGACATGCGGAATAGGGGTTACTAGGGGGCGCTATATATGAACTAAATTTCAATACAAGCGATGATGCTGCTAAAGAAGGGTTACACTCTTAGGCTTTTGAAATCGGGATTAGGTTCTGGGTCCTAGGAGCTTGCTGCACAGACACCCAGGGCAAGAAAGGCCTCTAGAACAGGTCTCAGGATGCATGGTGCCATTAGAACTCTGCACCATAACTAAGAATTTTGCCCCCTGAACATGCCCATAATGCACTAGTAGCAGTTTCCTATTTTAATCAATTACTCTTGACAACTAAGTGCTGAAACCCAGTTGGTTTTACCCTCTGAAGGAAGATAAATACTATCAGAATGCTCTGAATTCTGCTGCCCTGAGACAAAGGCTCAGTTGCTCAACACTAGTTATATCTCTGCTGGTCTAACACTGGGAGCTGTTTGTCTGATGGAAATGCCAGGTACCATTTCCTTATTTATGGCGGCAGGAAAATCAAATGGTTCTTGGAGTACCACTAAGTACATCTTTTCCCTTTTCTACTTTCTTTATCCCCACCCCAAACTTTCTTCCCCTACAATGTTCCTCTCTCTTTTTTTTCTTTTTCTTTTATTTTGCAATGTCCCTCTCTTGCTTCCTCACCCCCTCCCTCCCAATGCAGTGGTCCACTCTCTGCTCCATTCCCACATAGTTTTGCCTTGCTCTGTAGCCTTGATCTTAACATGGTGAGGTACACAGTACTTAGTACATAATAGGTAATAAATAAATGCTTCTCGACTGAAACTACTTTTGGCCAGGAGTGGCTATTTCTGATCCTCGTTGGCACAGTGAATAGAGAGCATAGGGCTTGGAATCAGGAAGACTCATCTTCATGAGTTCAAATCTGGCCTCAGACACTTATTAGCTGTGGCCCTAGGCAAGTCACTTATCCTGTTTGCCTCAGTTTCCACTTCTGTAAAATGAGCTGGAGAAGGAAATGGCAAACTACTCCAGTATCTTTGCCAAAAAAAACTTCAAATGGAGTCAGAGAGTCAGACATGACTGGAAAATGACTGAACAAAAGCTGGTTCTGTGGTGAAAAAGAGAATTCTCTTTGGCTAAGGAGGTCCAAGTGATATTTGATCTCTATCCCAGATGAAATCCACCCTAGTGATTTTCCAGGAAAAGAGATTGCTGAGATCTGCTGAGCAGGCTTGCCCTATCTCCCACCTGACAACCACGGGTCCCTGAACACATGGTTCCTGTTTCTTTTACATTTATTCTTCCCTGATCTGAGGTGAATGCTTGCCCAGAGACAGAAGGGACCAGATTGTGAGTTTTGGAGTTCTGAGTTCCCTTTGGTTACCAGAGTTGGGATTAGAGACTACCGGAGTCAGTAGCATCGGTGGCTGAGTCTGGTGAGAGCCCGGTTCTGAGTTGGGAACTGCTCGACATAGCCCAGAAAAGGACGGATCTATCGGCTGATAGATCCTGTAAGGTGAGAAAGGAAGCATTGGAGGTTCCACACACAGAATCAAACTCGAGTGGGAACTAGAAAAAGGGAGAAAAAACTTCCTGGGGCTAGAAGTCACGACAAAACTCTTGGGCTCATACGTTTTCTACACACACGTGTGCCTGGCTACCTCTGCCCTTTCAACTTTCAACTAGAACCCTGTGTGTGGAAAGGGAGAGTTTGCCCCCAGTTTCGGGATATTTTGTAGCTCCTATAACTGCTACTTTCTCAATAAATATCCCTTCATAAAAGCTAATTGATGTCACTCAGTGGATTGATACCAAGAGGAGCAGAACATTCAGGGGCTAGGGAATGGTACTATTAGACTGAAGATAAAACCCCGAGGGGAGAAGTAATCAGCTGCCCCTTGGGGACCTTGCCTTGGAGAAGCAGCTGGAGCAGGACACCAAGAGAAGGCAGTTCCTCCATCCTCTCATTTCAGCTTCCCAACAGCCCCGAGAGGTGGAGATCACAGCTTCTTCTTATGCCCATTTTAGACCGCAGTCCCATCTGTAATTTCAGCCATGCGAGCAATTATCCACTCCATTGATGCACGCCAACCGCTCATTTACAATTTACAGTCTTAGTTTCCTGGGCCCCCAAAGGTGAAGTGATGGGATCCTCCTATCATGGATTTAAGACAGAAAAGGACTTCAGAGCCCATCAAATCCAAGCCTCTCGGATTACTGATGGGAAAACCGAGGCCCACCGAGGGGCCGGGGTGGGGGGCCAGTGTTGTTTTCTTGATCACTGAGACTTAAGAGAGTGATGGAGAAAACGTGATGGATGCAGATTCAGCTGAAGAGCGTCTCGCCTTTTCGGGGAGTCAGTCGTTAAACATTTGCTATGGTGCCCTTGGCTGGGACTTAAATTTTGGTTTAGACTCATTTGCCTCCACCTGCTGCCTTCCGTGACCGTGTTACGGGTGAGGAAGCCAAGGCACATGACTTGCCCACACAGTTATGGGGTGTCGGAGCTGAGATTCAGGCCCCATGCCGACCCTGCCCGAAGGAACAGAACCTTGAGCGTGGGGACGTCAGGCCCCTGGGCTCCCCGGCGCTGAATTACGAGCTGTCTTCCCTGTCTCATCCATCCTTTTCTCCATTTGATGAATCCAGCTCTGCTCGGGCCTGGGCTGTATTAAGCATCACTGCGCCTGATCTCGCTCATAAATCTTGGGAGCTCTCTCACTCCTGCATCCTTGCAGCTGGCGGCCTCCGAGGGAGCGGGCTGCAGCTTGGGAATGAGCATTTTCTTGTCTTCCTGCCCACCGGGCTTCCCTGCCTCCCAACCCCTCTGGTCTCAGGGACACAAGAAGTGGCAGCTCTGGGAGTGATTATAGAGAGAGCCAGCCTCCAGGGCCTTTCTCCTGGACCCCGAGACCAGGCGAGGGGACCCTCTGCTCCCCCCACTCCTTCCCTCCCTTCTTCCCTCTCTTCCTCCTTTCCTTCCTTCCTTCCCTCCCTTTCTCCATCTCTTCCTCCCTTTCCTTTTTTTATTTTTTAGCATCTATTATTCCCCTTCTCTGCTTCCTTCTCAGACACCCAGAGCCGGTAAGAGCCATCGGGGTCCTCAGAGACCTTATGTGGAACTACCTTGTTTTATGGGGGAGGAGCAAAGTGAGCACTGACTGGCTGCTGGGCCCTGGGATCGGGTCAGGGCTGGTGCTCCCCAGACCCAGACCCAGGCCCCTTCCTGCTCTCTGCCCCCTGCAGGGGCCGAGCCTGGAATCATCCTGAGAGAGTTCTGCCCAAGCCCTCCCTGGTCTATCCCATGGCCAGCCAGCAGGAGAGAGTGGGGGCTTTGCCTGCCCAGCCCCCCCCAGGCTCCTCGGAGCTCTGCCCAGGTCCTCCCTGGTCTATCCCATGGCCAGCCAGCAGGAAAGAGTGGGGGCTTTGCCTGCCCAGCCCCCCAGGCTCCCCAGGCTTGGGGTTTGGAGTCTGTTTCTTTGGCTCCGTAATGACCAATTTCCACGCTCTGCTCACAGAGGCCAATTTGCTGGTTCAGTTGGCGGAAAAGTCCTGACAGAACAGTTCTGGGCAGGTCCACGCGGCCCCCTCTCAGCCCTTGGAACAGCTCTGACCGTGATAGCAGCCCTTCCCATTTCCCTGTGCACAGAGGGATTTCCTAAAAGTCAGTCTCAGCAGTGTTTAAGCACCTACTGTATGCAGAGTCCCGTATTGGGGGAGAAGCTCCAATAGTTCAGGGGTCCTGTGATTTTATCACTTTCGACTCCTCCGATGGTGTAGATTATAAACCATCCAATTAGTGTGGGCCAGGGGGAGGGGCAACCAATTTGGAACCAGATGGCCAGAGCTTGAATTTTGCTCCTTGTGTGACTCAATTTTCTTCCCTTCCCGGTCCTCAGTTTCCTCCTCTGTAAAATGGGAGGCTGTACTAGATAAGGACCCTGTCAGCTGTAATTTCATCACTCAGTGATCACGTTCATTCTGGGAGACTCCATAAGCTTGTCAGAGGAGCAGAGAGCCTGAGGTGGAGGGGATTTCTGGGGCCATATGATTGCTGTCCATTATTTTACAGATGGGGACATTGAGGCTCCGACTTCATAGATCCTAGATGCAGGGCTGGAAGGGACCACAGAGGTCATGTAGAGCAATATTTTCATTTTACATATGGAGAAACTGAGGCCCAAAGAGTGAAACTACATTGCTTAAAGCTACACTCATGGCCTACATCTAAAATCCTCTGACTCCAGGGCAGCCCTCCTTTCATTATAGGACCTTCCTTTGTTTCTCTTGATATCATGAGGATCCATCAGCTCTTACCATGTGACAACCCATCTTTGATTTGTCAGCGTCCCTGAGGTCACTTCTCCATCACAATTTACTATCCACAATGCCCAGAAGCCTGTGTACACCCACCACATGTCTCTCCACTGTCCCTTCAACAGTCCTTACTTGTATCCTTTATAGACCATACATGACCAGATAAATATTGATGTTAAAAATTGGGCCTCTGCTTCAGGAAGGGGTTTGGGGAAGTTCTTTGCAACTGCCCAAGGACACAGTCTACTGCTTAGCCATCCAACTGCATACCATAGTTGAGACTACAAGCAGTTTTTCATCCACTTTGTATTTCCTAAATGGACACTTAGGCCATCTACCTTCTTTTGAGTGGCTCTTATCCCGTAGGTTCTGAAGTGCTCCAGAGCTTGACACAATGATCACCATGCTACCTGCACAGAGAAGCAGGATTAGGGAATCCCTCCTCAACCCAGATTCTACCCTGAACCCTCTCCATGACCGAGGCAAAGCCTTCATTTCTGTTTTAGGGTCACTTCACCCTGTTGGCAGTTTCCTCATCTGTAAAATATGCTGGAGGAAGAAATGGAAGCCCCACTCCGATATCTTTGCCAAGAAAACCCTAAGTGGGGTCACAGAGAGTTGGAACCAGGGGAAATGTCTGGACAGTGACTAAGATTTCATGATCATAGGGTTGGCGAACAAGGCTAGCGCTATGGCTTTTAAGGAACTTGACTGTCTTAGGGAGGATCAAGGGAATTTCTCAGCAGCACAACTCGAGGAGTGAAGGAAGGAAGAGGAAGAAGAGGAGAAGGAGGAGGAAGAGGAGGAGGAGGAGTTATAAGAGGGTCAGTAAAGGGACTGAAGCCATAGTAATAAATTGGGAACTTGCTGTGTATCCCCCACTCCCAACCTTACAGTGAGTTTTTTTTTAAACAGGGCAGATCCAATGGGAGGAGAAGGAAAAAAAGGAGGAGGAGGAAGAGGAGGGGGAGGAGGAGGAGAACAAGAATAGGAGGGGGAGGAGGAAGAAGAAGAGAAAAGGAAGAAGGAAGAAGAAAAAGGAAAGAGGAAGAAGAAGAAGGAAAGAGGAGGAAGAAGAAGGAAGAAGAAAAAGGAAGAACAAAGAAGAAGGAAGGGAGGAGGAAG
>JAJPUD010000298.1:104304-116842 GCA_023553655.1 Myrmecobius fasciatus | reverse complement strand
AAAATGATAAACCCAAAGACACAGTCTCTAACATTCCTCCCAGCTCTGATACCCCCTGTTCTAAGGCCCCTCCAGCTCTGACACCTCCTGTTCTAAAGCTCCATAGAGCTCTGACACCCCCCATTCTAAGGCTCCTCCAGCTCTGACACCTCCTATTCTAAAGCTCTTTAGAGCTCTGATACTCCCTGTTCTAAGGCTCCTCCAGCTCTGACACTTCCTGTTCTAAAGCTCCTTAGAGCTCTGACAGACACCCCCCTGTTCTAAGGCTCCTTCCAACTCTGTAATCCTATGTCCTAAGGCCCCTCCCAGCCCCAACACCCCCTGACACTCCCAGCTGTGACATTGATCATATGAAATTCAGTGAAGGAATAATCCCACTCTCAAAGATTCTATTAGTGAGCAAGACTATGGAGAGCTCCAGAGATATTTGAAGAGGGAGAGTTGGGGTTCTGAGTGGAAGGGTTGGATCCAGGAAATCTCTGGGCGAGGGCAGCTCCAGTATCACCCTAGAAGGAAGGAAATCCTCCCAGCACAAGGCTCTCTTCAACAATGAGATGATTCGGAGCAATTGTTCAGGGATGAAGAGAGCCGTCTACACCCAGGGAGAGACTGGTGGGAGTGAGTGGGGACCACAACAGAGCATTTTCACTTTCTCTGTTGATATTTGCTTTCATTTTGTTTTCCTTCTCAGCTTTTTTTCCTTCTTGATTTGATCTTTCTTGTGCAGCAAGATAATTGTATAAATATGTGTATATATATTGTATTTATCATATATATTTAACATGTATTAGACTACCTGCCATCTAGGGGAGGGGGTGGGGGCAAAGAGGGAAAAATTTGGAACAGAACGCTTTGCAAGGGTCAGTGTTGAAAAATTCCCCGTGCGTGTTTTGTGAATAAAAAGCTTTCATAAAAAAGGAAATTAACCCAGTAGGTTTAGAGAGATGAGGAGATCCATTCTAGATATGGGGGAGGGCAGACTGAATGGATGCCCTGAGAAGGGACAGGGATAACACCTTGATATTCTGTTTGAGAAGGGTAAGGGCACAAGGCTGGGATCAAGTAGTGGAGGCCCCGAATGCTATGATGGTCGATAGGGAGCCATCGAGGTTTCTTGAGCTGAGGTGGGCCATGATCCAATCTATGTCTTGGGAGCAGTGTGTGGGGGCGATGTGATAAAAAACAAAACCAGATATGGCCCTAGCTGGGAAGGGAGGATGCCAGGTCCCCCATTCAGGCCTTGGACAGTCCCATCCTCAGGCTGCGGCTGAGAGGGTCAGAGACAAGCTACCAGCCAAATGCTAATGCCATTTGGAACTTTCTCAGGGGATCTGTTCCCCGAGATTGCCTGGGAGCTGGGAGGAGAAGCTCCATAGTGGAAGACTTCAAAGAAAAATGAGGCAGGCAGTGAGAAATGAGCCTGAAGGGGAAGTTTAGCTAATAAAAATCCCCAGCGTCGTCCCAGAGTTTGCTGAAAATTACCCGCTCCCTGTTACTAAACATATGTGTCCCCTTGATCAAAACGGAGATGAAAGGCAGAGCGAAGAGACACTCCAAAGAGAGCTGAGTGTCAGCCAGGGCGATGGGGGTCAGCGATGCATGGCCGGCAGCCAGAACATGCCCCTTCCCATAATCCCCCCCACCAGGAATGTGGCGGGGGGGGGGCAGAATCGGGTCACCTTGGCAGATTTCCTTGCCCACCTCATGCCTGCCGGGAAGGGAGCTGTCCAGCACTCCAGGACTGGGAGGATACCAACGCCTCCCGGAAAAACAGGATCCAGCACTGACCTGGAAAGGACCCAGACTCCCTCAGGAGTCCGATCCCTGACTCTACCTATGCCAGATGTATGATCTGGGGCAAGTCACTTCTCTTAGCCTCAGTTTCCTCTTCTGTAAATTTGTATCAGAATACCCAGTAGAGTGCAAACTCCTTGAGGTTAGAGATCATTTTCATTCTTCACCTTCACATCCCCATGTGGTGGCCCAGTGCTTGGGATTTCATATCAATAAAGTCCCAAACTGCTTGTTTATTGATTGACTAAGTATATATGGACATGCCTTCCCTGAGGATAGGGATGGTTTTACTTTTATTCTTGTACCTCCAACACCTATGTCTGTCTAATTAATACTTGAGCATTGTACAATTTGTCTCCCTTGTATGTATGTTATGTATGTAATGTATGTATGTATGTATGTAATGTAATGACATTGTAAATGTAATTACTCCTTGTAGTCTTGTAATGTAAACTCCTTGAGGGTAGGGATTATCTCCCTTTTGTTTATGAATCCCTAGTCTCTAGCTCGGAGCCTGACACTTAATAAATGCAATTATATATGTACATGTTTTTCCCTGTTAAAATGTAAGCTTTGTCTTTGCAGCCCTAATGCCTAGCAAAGTTCCTGGCACACAGCATGTGCATAATAAATGCTTGTTGGGTGTTTTTGCTAGGCACTTTACAGAGTTGTCAGGATAAATATGCTTGGTAAGGCATAAATCCTTTTTGAAAAGGGAACTGTGGCTTTATATTTGATTATTTAATACTGTATTCACCCAGGGTGTTCCCTACCATCCGTGAATTTGACCTCCCATCTAGAAGCCAGATCAAGTGGGGATACCCTACAGATAACAAGGTAGTCCTGAGCTCTCCTTTGCAGATAACAAGTAGGATGATTTTCTTGGATGATCGCATTTACCACCCCACCCCAATACTAAAGGCCTCCTTAATGATATCCACAACCACCCCAAAGAGGTCAACTTGACAATCCATACAGCAAAAACCAAGTGGATGAAAGATGCCTGCTGCCTAGACTATGACAGACAGCTGGATGGTCCATCAGGCCATGCATCTTAGAATTTTAGAGATTTCTATGCAAATTAAGACAACTCTGAGACACCACTACACATCTGTCAGATTGGCTAACATGACAGGAAAAGATAATGATGAATGTTGGAGGGGATGTGGGGAAAATGGGACACTGATACATTGTTGGTGGAACTGTGAATGGATCCAACCATTCTGGAGAGCAATTTGGAACAATGCTCAAAAAAGTTATCAAACTGTGCATACCCTTTGACCCAGCAATGTTTCTATTGGGCCTATATCCCAAAGAGATCATAAAGGAAGGAAAGGGCCCCACGTGTGCAAGAATGTTTGTGGCAGCCTTTTTTGTAGTGGCTAGTAACTGGAAACTGAGTGGATGCCCATCAGTTGGAGAGTGACTGAATAAATGATGGTATATGAATGTTATGGAATATTATTGCTCTGTGAGAAATGAGTAGTAGGATGATTTCAGAGAGGCCTGGAGAGACTTGCATGAACTGATGCTGAGTGAAATGAGCAGAACCAGGAGATCATTATACACGGCAACAAGACTATACGATGATCAATTCTGATAGACGTGGTTCTTTTCAACAATGAGATGTTTCAAACCAGTTCCAATTGTTCAATGATGAAGAAAGCCATCTATACCCAGAGAGAGGCCTGTGGGATCTGAGTGTGGGCCACAACATAGCATTTCAATGCTTTCTATTGATGTTTGCTTGCACTTTGTTTTCCTTCTCAGGTTTTTTTTTTCTTTCTAGATCCAATTTTTCTTGTGCAGCCAGATAACTATATGAATATGTATACATATATTGTATCTATCATATATTTTTACATAATTAACATGTATTAGACTTCCTGTCATTCAGGGGAGGGGATGGGGGAAGGAGGGAAAAATTTGGAACAGAAAGTTTTGCAAGGGTCAATGTTGAAAAATTACCCATACATATGTATTGTAAATAAAAAGATTTAATAAAAAAAATTTAAAAAGAGATTTCTATTGGTCAGTGAGCTGAACCCAAAATGAAGATGAGAAAGTAAGGTTAGAACTCATTTAAGAAATGATATGTTTAGAATTCCAAGTGATTCCCTGCAACAAAAGCTGATCTTTTTTAAACACCAGAGTTCTTCCTGGGCGTTATTCCCAATCACTGAACATCAAAGTCTCCAAAGAATAGATATTATGAGTGACCCAAAGATGGTTGATGAGTTACTTGCACTGAACCTGCCTTCATAAGAGTTTGTCTGTTATGTGGTAGCTCACATTTATAGACTAGTCCTTAAAAATAATAAATGATAGTGATGATGAAAATCACTATTTCTATAGCCCTTTTTAAGGTTTGCAAAACCCTTGCCACATGACTCAGTAAAGGTATAATTCTCTCCATTTTATGGAGGAAGAAATCGAAGTCCAGAAAACAAAAGTGACAAGGTTTTTGTTGTTGAGTCATGTCCAATTCTTCATGATCCCAATTTAGGGTTTTCTTGGCAAGGATGCTGGAGTGGTTTGCCATTTCCTTCACTAGCCCATTTTATAGATGAGCAAACTGAAGCAAACAAGGTCAAGTGACTTGCCTAGGGTCACACAACTGAGGCTAGATTTGAATTCAGGAAGATGAGTTTTTCTGACTTCAGAGCCAATGTTCTATCCACCGAGCCACCTAGCTGCCCTTAGGGACTTGCCTAGAATCAAAATAAAATTGTCTGGCTTCATGATACTCTGCTTTCTCTTCAGTAGGCAGCCCAGCTCACCTCTTTAGCACATAGTAGGGGCTTGATAGATGCTTGTTGAGTGACTGATTGAGTCTCTACTACAGCTTCCAATCATCATACCTCAGTGAGATGACTGTTATCATCTCTGCCCCCAGCTTATCCCAGAAAGAGAGAAGGGCAGAGATTTGGGGTCAGGTGGTAAAGCTATTTAAATTAATGTTGTACTTCCAGGTCAGCTAGTGCATAAAATACCAGCCCTGGAGTCAGGAGAACCTGAGTTCAAATCTAACTTCAGACACTTATTAACTGTGTCACCCTGGGCAAGTCACTCAATATTACACTTCCTTTATTTTCAAACCCTACAGGTTTAGTGGAGTTTGCATAGGAGGAAAAAAAAAAGATGTCTCTGGAATGAGAGAAAAGTAAAGTGTCTCTTGAATGGGTAAGAAGATTTAGGGGGTGGGGCAGCTAGATGGCGCAGTGGATAGAGCACCAGCCCTGAAGTTGGGAAGACCTGAGTTTAAATCTGATCTCAGACACTTAACATTCCCTAGCTGTGTGACCCTAGGCAAGTCACTTAACCTCAATTGCCTTAGCAAAAAGAAGAAGAAGATTTAGGGGACTTATGAAGCTAGAGCTGAGCAGAAGTCAGCACTTGTAGGATTTTGAGTTGTTTGTCAGTCTAAGTCTCCTAAAGCTGAGTATGGTAGTGCTCAATCAATACTAGGTGGGTTGAATTTTACTTTTTGAGTGAAAGCTTCCATTTCCAAAGTACTTTAGGGTTTCTAAGATATTCTTCTTTGTGACAGGTCATGTAAGTTAGACCACATGGCATTGTCCAAATGCTCCAAAAGTTTCTGAAAAGTGAAGGGATTCCGGACACAGAAAAGTCAGGATTAGAACCCAGGTCCTCTGAGTTAATGACTTGGGCTTCTTCATTGAGCTTTGTCTTTCCTAAGGGCCCACAGCATGAGAGCAACAATTGCCATCAACATTCAAAAAACTCAACACTATTCTCCCTGCTGAGGCGATTAATGAGACTCAGAAAGTCCATGAGGGTGGAATCAATTTCTCTCTAGGGAATGGTGCCATCCACAAGCTCCCCTCGGTGGGGAGCCGGGATAAGGGGAGAACAGGACACTACTGCCCCAGAGATCAGTGGGAAGAACTGGGAAGACTGCCGAGGTCAAGGATTGGAAGGATTAGAAAGGAGATTTACTGGATGAGTGAGTGTGACTGTGGAGCCTCAGTCTTATTCTCTGTCAAATGAGAGCGTTGTCGTGGAGGTGTTCTTCCAGAATGAGGATCCTATTATCACCTCGCCATTATTTTTAATAAACCAAAGGAAGGATTTGGGCTCAAATGCCAGCTCAGCTGGTTAATACCCGGGTGGCTTTCCAGCTAAATCATTTAATCTTTCTGTGACTCAGCATCTCTAGCGCGAACGTAAGGAGTTTTGACTAGGTCCCTTTGTGCTCTTTAAATCTCAGGTCCTCTGATTCTGCGGGTGAGAAAATCTCCAAGAACGTGTTATTTTCTATATGAAGTCTTCTCAGCTTCCCAGCCTGGGTCCAGCTCCTCAGGTTCCACCCTCTTTCTCCAATTTTGTTATTTTTTCAGGTGTGTCTGATCTGGTGGATCCCATTTGGGGTTCTCTCAGCAAAGAACCTGGACTGATTTGCCATTTCCTTCTCATTTTACAGATGAGGAAACTGAGGTAAGCAGGTGAAGTGACCAGTCCAAGATCGCACAACCTGGATTTGACCTCTGTCTTCAGGCCCCAGTGCTCTGTTCACTTTCCCACTGCTTAACCATCTTTCTCTAACGACCTGGGCTTATTTTGGATGAGTTTTGTACATGCTAGTTTCTGACTATAAGTGCCTTGGGGGCAGGAACCGGTTCCCTTTTGTTTTTCCATCTTCCTCTTGCAGCACAGCACGGGCCATACAGCCAGGGCCAATCCATGCTGGCCGATTGACTGAAAGGCTGATTTCCTCCTCTGAGAAGGAAGGACTACGAGGTGATGATTAGAGACTGCAAGTGTGAGCTGAGGAAGAGGAAAGGCAAGCTTCTGGCGTGTCTGCACTGGTTTACTTTTGTGGCCTCTCCTGGTACGGAATGGTCTTCCCTAATAATCAGGCTTTCTGCATGCTATTACCTCTGAAAGTCAGTGGCTCTGCCCTTGAGCTGTTTCCCCAGCTGGAAAAGAAGAGATCGAGGACTTGGTGCTTTGAACAAGCTGAGACCCAGTGGCAGAGCTTGGCTCATGTTGGCCACACCCCACTAGTCTGGATTGGCCTTCAGGGCCTTCCCAGAGGCGTGCAATGTTTGTAGTCTGGTGGGGGGAGAGGCCATGCTTCTCTTTGATACCATGTCTCTGATCTGGGTGGCAGAAGGCACGTCCAGCCTTGAAGGAAATGGGTTCCTGGCAGGTGAGGGAGGGGAAGGAAACAGCAAGGAAGATGATGATGGGAAATGGGAGCATTGCAAGGTGTCCGTGGATATTGCCTTGGGTGGCCCTGCGTCTCAAGGGCCGTCTAGTTCTCTCTCCCCTTCAGGAAGTTGGTTAATTGAAGGCTCCGGTGGTTTCTCCTCTGAGGATTCTGACCTGGAGCCCTGAGCAAAAGCTGCCTCTAATTTCTCTCCTCTCCGATGGGCAACCGTTTGTCTCAGAG
Source organism: Myrmecobius fasciatus (assembly GCA_023553655.1). Classification (NCBI taxonomy): domain Eukaryota; kingdom Metazoa; phylum Chordata; class Mammalia; order Dasyuromorphia; family Myrmecobiidae; genus Myrmecobius; species Myrmecobius fasciatus. Next base: position 109,632 of record JAJPUD010000298.1, on the reverse strand, counting down.
TGGAGACCGCTCATCCCTGGCTCAGAGGAAGGAGAAAAAGAACTGAAATGAGCATGTGGGGGCTTCGGTCCTAATAATGACACTGCTGCGTGACCTAGGGCAAGCAATTTAACCTCCCTGGGCCTCAGTTTCTCTGTAACATGAGAGGATTGGAACTCCTTTCATCTCAAGATGTAGGGTCTTGTGACCTTACTCTTGTGACCTTGAGGAAATGACTTGATTTGTCAGGGCCTCAGCCAATCATTGAGCATTTATTAAGTACCTACTGCATGAACTGTAATGATTATCCATGGAAAAAGAGAGGTGGGTCCTGGTTCTGTAGGAGGAAGATAATCCTTTCTTGTGAGAGCTGTCTGAAAGGGAAAAGGCCTTACCATTCCTTGCTAAGAAGTGAGCTGCCTGTCATGGAAGGTATGGAAGACTACTTATTGGGAATGATGTTGAGCTGATTTTTGTTTCTGGCGGGGGAGGCTGAAAGAGCTTGCAGCTCTACCAGTTTGTCTGGCCCCTTTACAAGTCCTCCAGGGCTCCCCGACCACAAGGCAAGGAAAGGGAAGTCAAGCTTTCTCACCTCCGTGCCTTTGGTTGCGGTGGCCCTTCTGGAGACTGACAGTCCCTTTCCGCCTTCCCTAGAAAGCATCCCCCACCCCACCCCACCCCGTGAACAAGCAGGGATGGAAGTGCCTCATTAAGACAAAATAACCTGGAGTTAGATGACCTCTAAGGAGAAGTCTCTGCCAACAGGATGGAGCCTGGCTGCCAAGGCCTGGAGCCATCACTCAGAGCAGCAGGAGACTGGGAATAAGCCAGATGGGGGAGGCAGCTCGTAGGAGGGGGAGGGCCACTGCCCTTTCTGGCCCTCGTAAGCAGCAGCAAACACTCTGCCCCTCTGCCAAGAACTGATAGGAAAGCCTGGGTGCAAGGTCCCTAAGGCCAAAGCCCCCTGGTACACTGAGGAACCCAGGCTGGGGGCCATCTGCCCTCCTTAATGAAAGAGACCTGTTCTTGTTGGGGGTGAGTGGAGTCAGGGACTTCCTTGGAGTCCTCAGTTGTTTGTTGTGCTGTGCAACCTTAGGCAAACCCTTCTGGCATTTGCTGTGCCTCAGTTTATTCTTATGTTGAAAGAGGGGACACACTCAGTGGTTTCTCTGGGCATTTCCAGCCTTAAGTCTCATGCCAGCTTTCTGGGGAAGTTCAGAGGAAAATGTGACTTATCCATGTACTCCCCTCACCTGACTGTCAGGGTGGCCCCAGGCCCCAGGCTCAGGCTAATATTAACCATAAAAACCATACTTTGCTCTCCCGCCATTCTGCCATTGCTGGGGAGGCCACCGGCCCCCTGCCTGGCAGGGCCCAGAAGGCCTCTGGTTTAATAAGGAATTTATTTTGGGGAAACAAAACCAGGCAGCCAATCCCTAGCAAGTACAGGACTGTTTGTCTCACACACAGGTGGCAGAAGCCAGCATCTCTAATTGTTCTTGAAGCTTTGGGGAACAGAGAAAATAAAATCAATCAGTCACTGAGCATGAAGTGCACGTTCTAGGAGCCAAGCTCTGCCAGGCAAAACAAGCCGGGTCCTGCCCTCAAAGAGCTTACGAGACAAAACATAGATCTAGGACGGTCTCTTAGAACAGGCAATATCAGGGCTGGGAGGGGCCTTAGAACAGGGGATATCAAAGCTGGGAGGGGCCTTAGAACAAGAGATATCAGGGCTAGGAGGTGCCTTGGGTGTCAGGACTGGGAATGTGGGAATTGGGAAAGACCTCTGATATCTTTAGTCCAATCCCTTCATTTTATGAATGGGTAAACTGAGACCCAGAAGGGATTGTTGACTTGTCCAAAATCACCGTGAAAGGGGCAAATTTCAGAGTAGTACCTAAATCCTCCCAAGGTTCTTTAGATTGCAGACTGATGTTTCACCTTGAAGAAGCAGGTGGGGGAGCATTGGGGCTATTTGAGGTGGGAGCCCCCGAATGAGTGGGGAGAGTTCCGTGGGCAGCGTCAGGCTGGAACCTTTTGTTCCACCCCCACGTGAGCCGTTCAGGAGCCAGGCAGCAGCATCTCCCGGCCCTCCAGGAGCTGTGTTTGTGGCTTGATTGGAATACCAATGAAGCCTGACACACAGCAGGGCTTCCAATTAGACTTAACTCCCCCTCGTATTTCCCATAGCCAGGGACCATCCTCATCCTACCCCCACCTCCCCGGCCCAACACATCCTCACCTACCTCATTGATTCCCGGCAAGACTTGGTGCCAGTCGCTCTGCTCTGCTTTGACCCTGGCCAACTCCACGACCTTGAACAGCACCCGGCTCTGGGACCTTGGACAGCACCTGGCTCTGGGACCTTGGATAGCTCCTTGCCTCTCTTGGCTCCTCCTTTCCTCCTCTGCCTCAGGAAGACTAGATGACAAAGGTCATAAGAGCTTAGAATGAACCTCAAAGGCCATCTAACACTTTATAGATGGGGAAACTGAGGCCCAGAGAGATTAAGCAACATCTCCCCCAAGTAGCAATTGGTAGAGGCAATTGTAAAATACAGACCTCTTGATTCCAAAGGCACAACCTGAATCCAGGTCTCAGGGCTGTGCCTTTGTGACTGTAGGTCACTCACACCTTTGGACCTCAATTCCCTCTTGTGCAAAGTAACCAGCTTGGATGAGATCAACAAGGAGAAAGAATTTCCAGAGTACTGGTTTTGGAGTCAGAAAGCCCCGAATTCAAATCTTGCCTTTGACATTTACTGATCGTGGGGCCCTGAGCAAGTGCAATGCCCTCTTTCAGACTATTTCTTCATTTGTAAAATGAGAGGATGCTGAAGTCTCATCCACCTAAACACTTTAATTCTGACTGATGCTTTCTAATCTGTGTGACTGCCTATAAGTAGCTCTACCTCTCTGGTCATTATTTGTAAAATAAGTTTGTGGGTACAGATAGCCTCTGGGGACATTCAGAGCCCAGCTCTGCCACCTCCCACTTGGGTGACCCTGAACAAGCAAGCCCTGGCAGTTCCCTAGGCTCCTTATTTGTCATAAGAGGACAATCATCTTTGTCCTAACTTCCTCACAGGAGTGTCGAGTGGCTCAAAAGAGATACTGGGAAGGAAGTTAGCTGGTGCAATGGATAGAGCACCGGCACTGAAGTCAGGAGGACCTGTGTTCAAGTCTGGCCTTAGACACAACACTTGCTGGCTGTGTGACCCTGAACAAGTCCCGGCAGCTCCCTAGGCCTGAGCCTCCTTATTTGTAACATGAGAACAATCATCTTTGTCCTACGTCCCTCACAGAAGTGTGTTGTGGCTCAAAAGCGATCATGGGCATGTGGGATTCAGTAAATCATGGGGCGTCCTCCTTGTAAATGTCAGCTGCAATCCCGAGAATCCTGGGTTTTGTAATTTGACGGTTCTCCGCTAACAAGAAAAACAGGAGCTTTTGTGTTCCCGGGGCTTTAAGGTTTGCAGAACTCAATCCCTTTTCCCCTTGCCCTCAGGAAGGAGGAAGGGTAAGGATAGTGGCCCCATTTTACAGATTCACCACTGAAGTGCAGAGATGAGTAGTGACTCTTAGGGCAGGATTTATGATCAAGTCCTTCCACTCTGGAGCCAAGGGCCTCTGCTTTCTCAGAGCAGACCTTTGGAAATCTTCATCCTCCAACTTAGAGGTCTGGTTTTTGGATTCTGCTCTGTGTTTTTTTTTGCCTCCTCTGTGTAAGGAGGAAAAGATGACAAAAAGCAAAGTCAAGTCAACAAGCTTTTATTAAACACCTACTGCATGCCAGGTGCTGTGCTGAGCACTGGGCATAAAGAGAAGCCTGTGATGTCGGTCTAATGGGGCAAACAAGAAGGTAACAAAATGGGGACAATTGGAGAGGGGGAAGCCTTCAAATTGAGAAGAAGAAAGGCTTTTGTAGAAGATGAAACTTAAAGAAGCCAGGGAAACCAGGAGACAGTGACAGCATGCATGGAGGAGCCACTGCAAAGGCCCAGAGTCGGGAGAGAAGTATCCTTGTTGGAAAAGGAGGGAGACCTCAGTCCCTGGATCAAAGGGGGACTTGCATGGTTACTTGCAGGATGCAGTGCTCTGCCCCTTCGCCAACTCTGTGACCTTGAACAGCTCCCAGCTCTGTGACCTTGAACAGTTCTGAGCTCTGGCACCTTGGACAGCTCCCAGTTCTGGTACCTTGGACACCTCCCTGTCTTTCTTGAACCCTCCTTTCTTTGTCTCAAGGAGACTAGATGACAAAGGTCATAAGGGCTGAGACCTAGAGCTAACTGGACCTTAAAGACCAGCTAGCACTTTATACATGGGGAAACTGAGGCAAACAGAGGTTAAGTGACCTTCCATGGTTCCTACTGTGAATCAGAGGAAGGATTCAAATCCAGCTTTCCTGACTCTGGATCTAGTGTTCTATCCACATTGATTCCTTAGAGGGAGGGAGGATCTGGTATGCCCAGAGCAGGAGAGGGTAGACAGAACTGGGGATTAGGATGGGGGGTGAGGGGGATTAGGATGGGGGGTGAGGGGGATTAGAACTTCCCCTAGATGCTAGACAGGGACTGGGCACAGCCGAGGGACCCAGTAAGGGTCTGGCTGGTAACAAATCGATGAAAGAGGAGCAGAGGTCCACAGGGGCCATGAGCAGCACCCCAGGCCCTCACTGCTACTCCCTTTCTAGCCCACACCTTTTACCCTTACTCAGAAAACTCATCCAGCCGCCCAAGACGCCGGCCTGCTGGGATCTGGAAATGGAAACTTCATCAAAGCGGGCTCGCTGAAAGGGTCTCTGGGGGGCCGCCATGGCTAATTCACATTTTATTGTTAGTGTTTCCATCTCTGCCCAGGCTTTCTTTGCTATTAAAGGACACAGGGGCCCCGTCCATCGCTGGCCAGGCAGTCGGGAGCTGGGATGCCTCTGACAGGCTCTGACTGGGCTAAGATTGCTCTGGGAATTTTCTACCAGGCCAAGAGTGGGAGAGACCTTAGAACATAGAACACCCACTGGCGGCTGCTGGGAAGGCTCAGCAGCTTTGCCGAGTTTAGAGACAGAGGACCCGAGTTCACACCTCCATCTGGCCAATGGTTACCTGCATGACCTTGGGGAGATCATTAATTTCTGTGAGCCTCAGTTTCCTGCTTTATAGAATGAAAGGTTGGACTAGATGGTCACTCAGGTGCCCCCCCTCTAGATCTAGGGTTTCATGAATAGAGATGAATTAAATGAATCATATGTTGAAGCCTATGATATAGTAACTTTGGAACTGGAGATGTCAGCTGGGAGTGATCTTGGAACAGAGGGACTGTCAGGGCTGGGAGGGACTTTAGAACAGGGGAG
>JAJPUD010000298.1:83242-104294 GCA_023553655.1 Myrmecobius fasciatus | reverse complement strand
AACAGGGACTGTCAGGGCTGGGAGGGACTTTAGAACAGGGGAGTGTCAAGGCTGGGAGGGGCCTGAGAACAGGGACTGTCAGGGCTGGGAGGGGCCTGAGAACAGGGACTGTCAGGGCTGAGAGGGGACTTAGAAAAGGGAGGGTCAGGGCTAGGAGGGGCCTTAACACAGCCAGTGATGGGACTGGTTCTTGAACCCCGGGCTCCAGATTTGCCTCTCCCCCACTTCCCCTGTGGACTTGTCCAATTTCATCTTCACCTTGAGTGAGTTGCCAAGAAGCAGCCACGTGCTGTAGCGAGTGTGAACTGGCTCAGGAGAGCCAGATGCTAAATTTTCAGTAGGAGCATTTACACCTCGGAGATTGGCAAATGTGACAAATCAGGGCTTGATTGATTGTTTTGTTGATTGTGTAGACTTAAAGTGATGGAGAAAATGTCTATAAAGCAGATCAAATGTAAAAGTGGGCATTGTGAATATTCAATTTTTTTGTCAGAAGCTGGTTATTAAGTGTTTCCCCATTCCTCCCTAGTCAGAACTAGGCTGCCCACTATCTCAGGTACATAGATGTGGGGTTGTGTCCCCAAGCTCCTGTAGTCACCAGTGGGGTCTCTGGGGTTGCGGCAGTTCAGGGCAGTTGGAAATGATCTGACCTCAGTGCTTGAAAATATGGGTTTGATGCCTTCTTCGCTCCTCTTGTGACTTGGTACCCTAGGTCCCCTTGAGAGGGCATGGCTGGTGCAGTGATTGACAGATGGGGGTAAGAGAGTCAGGGAGTCCTGAGTTCAAACCCAACCTCAGACACTTACTAGCTGTGTGACCCTGGGCAACTCACTTAAATCTCTGTTTGCTTCCGTTTCCTCAACTGTAAAATAAGAATAATAATAGCACCTAACTCCCAGAACTGCTGTGAGGATCAAATGAGATAATATTTGTAAAACCCTGGCACACAGTAGATACTTAATAATTGATATTTCCTTCCTCTCTTCCCTGAAGCCCTTAGCCCTCAGGCCAGCTTAGAACAATTCTCTCCCCTGTCCTACCCAGAATCCCCCAACCCTTGGCCAGATGACAGGGAAATGAACAATTGCAGACTCACCTCCTTGAGGCCGCCTCAGGTTCCCAGAGAGCTCGCTGAGGATGATGGTGGAAATCCAAGCTCCTCAGGGATCCTGAACCCTCCTCAAGCTGAGCTATCCCAATGGCTGAAATGTTGCTAATTGATCAGTTTGGGCTGACGTGATTGTTGACTGTCTGCAGAGAAAGAAGTCTTGTGCTTCGGGCCTAGGAAGAGAGGATCATCCTATCCGGCCTCAGGGGGCCCATCTGGAGCAGGACATTCTGATCTGAGCACCCCACGCTGGGAGGGTAAGGATGCTGGCAAATAGAAGGGTCCCAAGGGAAGCAGTGAGATAGCAAAAGGCATGGGCCGGAGAGCATGGCACGTAGCACACAAATATAAAGCGCCCACGTGTTGGATCTATGGTGACAGTCGTACTTATCCTCAGGAAGCTTGCGTTCTGTCTGGGACACCACGTGTCTACAGCCATAAAGATACCGGCTGACATCAGGATGGGGGGTGGGGAGCGTTGGTGAGTTCCATGACTCAGTGAATCAGAAAAGGCCTTTGGTGGGATGTGGCCCCAAAGCCCAGCGTTCAACGGAGCTTGGAATTCCAGGGCACAGAGGTGAGGCAGGAGAAAAGGCCTTGAATGGGAAGACAGAACAAAAACTTAAGGAAGGGAAAAGTTGGGCTGGGAGAGGGAATGAGAGATGTCTTCAAGAACGTGAAGGACGAGCGGTTTTTCCACTTGATCTGAGAGGGCAGAGTTAGGAACCTATGGGAGATGTTACAGGAAGGAAGATTTTGGTTTGATCCAGGAATCACTGCTGAATTCAAAAGTTGGGCGGCTCCTTTGGAAGGAGTGAATTGTCCCTCAGTGGAGGGCTTTAGACAGGCGTGATAACCACTTTCCTGGTGTGATGTAGAGGAAAGGCTTGGTCAGGGAGAGAACGATATGGGAGGTTCCTCCTGTGTTCCCGGCTTTGGAGTCACTCCTACTACCGGCCTGACATTTAGTTTGCCATGTCCTTTTTTTTTCCTTCTTGGCAATCAGGGTTAAGTGACTTGCCCAGAGTCACACAGCTAGTAAGTGTCTGAAGCTAGATTTGAATTCAAGTCATCCTGACTCCATTGCGCCACCTAATTTTACATATTCGAATGTCCCTTACAGTCACGACATTTGTTGTCTAAGACCGATTTCTAAGAGTGGGTGGCCAGGAACTGGCAAAGGAAAAAGGCCTTCCAGGCTCCAGAGCCAGGGAGACAGTTCCAGGGGGACTTGCCGAACTCAGCTCCAGAGGGATGGATGACTAAGTCCTCCGCCTGGCAAGTGTTCCACCTGCACCTGAGCCTCCCTCCTGTAGTTACAGGTTGGAACATCCTTGCAGGGAGAATCAAACATGACCGCAGGGCTCGGCCGCCCGGGCTGCTATAGGGTTACAAACCGACTTCTTGGTGCCGGAACCTGGAGCTGCCACCAGCCTCGTGGCTGGTGAATTATTGATGCCAGCCAACTGGTCGTGGTGTAACTGCTGAGCGAATGGGTGACCTCCCCTCACGCGCCGATGTCTGCCTCCCTCCCTCGGCTCCCACACAGTGACCTCCTGATATACCGGGACCCAATTAGCAGCGCCCACCACCCGGAACACGCAATTAACGGGGCCTTCATTCTGCTGCCCTCAGCTCTTGGAAGATGGAGGGGAGCCAGTGTGAGGAGAAACTTAAGCAAGAGTTTCTTTTTAAAAGCAGAGCCTTTCTGAGGTGGATGAGGTGTTGGCTAAGTGAACGTGGGCGTGTTGGTGGAAAGAACAAGCCTGGAGACTTGAATTCAAATCTAGTCTCATCTACTTAGGAGCCAGGGCGGATGGAGGATGGTGGTGGGCTGTCTACTTGCAGGGGAGAAAAAGAAAGGGTAGCCTGGTTTTTCTGGCCCAGAGGACAGAATACAGGGTAAGGGAGGAAAATTGCAAAGAGGCTGATTTAGGCTTGAATAATAAAGAAATGAATGAATGAATGAATGAATGAATGAATGAATGAATGAAACTTCCTAAAAAACTCTCTGTCCTAGAGAGATAATGAGATCCTCATCCTTTGGGGGTATTCATCTGGGTGACACACTGGATTTCTGTATTTAACTGGGGACTCCCTCGTGTAGGGGTTGGAGTTGGCCATTGAGGTCTCTTCCAACTCCTAAAGTTCTGTGATTCTCTACTATCAGGTCAATCAGCTAACCTCCTTGAGCCTCTGGCTACCTCTGGCTACGTAGGGGGTCACTGTGGGCAAGTCCAGTCTAATCCAACAGATTCACTGCCCCCTCTGCCAGGTACTGGCAGACAAAAGGAAGATTAATCCCTGCTCTCAAGGAGCTTATATTGTCCTTGGGAGGAGAGAGAACAGTTGCTAAAGTTGTAATAAGAATAAATCTCATTTCTATAATGCTTTCTAGTTTACGATGTACCTTGTGAGGGAGGCAGAATTATTTTTCCTATTTTACAAATGGGGAAACTAAGTCTCAGAGAATAAAAGGGTTTTCTAAGGATCACAACAAGTAGCCAGTATGGAAAGAGGCTATATTTTATATGAGGAAGGAGCTATATCCTGTGCCCAGCCCAGGAGTAGGGAAATCACACTCATCTGCTGACCAATAAGAAGATTTAGAAAGAGAGAAGAATGAATAAGACTCTTCTGACATGCTGGCACTGCAGAGGGCTTGGAATACTGAAAATGTGGGCATTGCCCCCACTGGGGGGCTCCCAGTCCTCCCTGTTTTGGGACCCAAGCCTCAAGGTGCTAAGGCTGAGTCACCCCACTGGGCTTTCTCCACATTTAGCCAAGCTGGACCACAGATCACAAAGTTCATACATTCTGAGTCTTGGGCCATCTATCTATTTTACAAAAAAGGAAACTGAGGCCCCAGAACTTGTAGGAATCTAAATTTAGGACTGAAAAGGAGGCAATCTACTTTAAACTCTTCATTCTATAGAGGAAGGAAACGGTGGCTTAGGGAAGTCATGGAGAGGTTAATTGTCTTGTTCAAGGTCACACAGGTAGGATTTGAAATCCTTTGACCCTAGAACCAGTGTTCTGCCCACTATGCTACAGCAATGAGACCTAGCTGAATTACTTGTTCTAATTTGTCTTTTTACAGATGGGGTAACTGAGAACCAGAGAGGTAGAGAGCGTACCCAAGAGTACACGGATTATATGTATAAAGATCATCTCATTTGAACCTCCCAACAATTCTATGAAATCAGAGCTGCAGGTATTATTGTACTCATTTGTAGATGAAGAATAGATGGTTGGGGAGGTAAGGGAATTGTTCAGGGTCACCCAGTTAGTGAGTGTCAGAGATGGGGTTTGAGCCCTGGGAGTGGGACGTCCAAATCCTGTACCCTCCTCTCTAGGGTAGGATGGGGCAAAGCTGTCCTTGGAGCTAAATGTAGTTGGCAGAAAGCCCATCAGCAGGCCCACACTTGAAGCCTCTGTCGACGGGGTACGGTGGACGATCTTGTGCTCAGAAAACCTAGGGTCATGTCTACACCCCCCTGGCAGGCAGCAGAAGAGTCCAATTATGATAACTTGCTTAATATCCCTAGGAAATGAAAGTCCTTTGTCTTCTTGAGGTTTGCCAAGGGGAGCAGAATGCAAGTCAGACATGAGAGGGAAGCGAGCTCTCCCTCCCCCACAGGGCTTGCAGAGGGGAGTGGAGACCGGGGAAGAGGGTGAGAAGAAGCCTGAGCATTGCCCTGTGCTCACTGCAGGCAGCCCTGGGGCTGTGGGTGGCTGGGCATCAAGAGCCCAGTGCAGGATCAAAGACCTCAGGACTACTCTGGCAGGTCATGATGGATTTCCTGTAATGAGCCCCCTGTTATTAAACTGTGATGGTTCACCATCAGCACCTCCTCCATTCTTAGGAAAGGCTCTTCAGCCTTGGGGAAAGAGGGCTGTGTATCAACCTTGGGTCGGAAGCCTTGGTTTGGGGCCAGGGAGCCAGCAAAACTCTCCTATTAGCTGCATGACTGTGCATCCAGTCCCTCCCTCGCTTCAGTCCCCTTCCACTTGCTCAGTAAATGGAGAATTCTGGAAGCGTCCCCCTGTGCAAACACACACACACAGACTCACATTCTGACATCCCCGTACTTTCCTGCATATGGCACATGTGTGTGGTGGGCACACGGGCACAGGCTCACAAGTGCACACACAAACTTGAATGCTAACACATGGAAGCCCTGGTTGGCTCGGGCTAAAACTAGGACTCCCTTTGATCGACAACCTCCATGGTGTTCGTAATATGAGAGATTGGACAGGGGAGGAGGAGGAAGAAGAAAAGAGAAGAAAGAAAGAGGAGGAGGAGGAGCTAGAAAAAAGGCCACACAATGTCTGGCAAGGATGGAGGGGAGGTCCTTCCCACATTGCTGCTCAGCAGTTAAGGCAGCTGCAGGCCTGGGCCAGGGCTTTCACCCCATGGGGGTCAGGACCATCCTTTCTGAAGGGATTATTGGATAGGAAGGGCAGTGTGCTGCTAGATGGAGCAGCAGAGATGGTCCTGGGGAGCTCTGGGGGAGATTTGTCTGAGCAGATGCAAGCGAATGCAGATAGTTGGGAGTTGGGGGGGTGGCGGTAATCCTGTGGCAGACACAGCCTAGGGCTGGAGGTGGAGGACTTGGGATGGAGGCTCAGCCCAATCACTGACGAGTCAGAAGACTCCTTCTTTTGAAATTTCATTTTCCTTCTCTGGAAAATGAGGAGTTGGACACCCCCCCCCAGCTCTATCATTATCTGTTCTCTGTTCCCTCCCAGATCTGACATTCATTGCTCTAAGCTCCTTCCCAGATCTGACACACTATGTTCTGAGATCTCTCCTGATTCCAGCATTTCTTGTTTTAGAGTTCCTTCTCAGACCCCTCCCAGCTCTGCCATTTTGTTCTAAGGCCCTTCTTAGCTCTGACATCCCCTGTTCTAAAGTCCCTTCTGGTTCTGCCACCTCCTGTTCTGAAGTCCCTTCTGGCTCAGCCATCCCCTGTTCTAGAGGCCCCTCCCTGCTCTGCCATCCCCTGTTCTAAGGCCTCTCCCAACTCTGACACCCCTGTTCTAAGGTCCCTGCTGGCTCTGATATTCCCTGTTCTAGAGGCCCCTCCCTGCTCTGCCATCCCCTGTTTTAAGGCCTCTCCCTACTCTGCCATCCCTTGTTCTAAGATCCATGCTGGCTCTGACATCCCCTGTTCTAAGGCCCCTCCCAACTCTGACACCCCCTGTTCTAGAGGCCCCTCCAGTCTCTGCCATCCCCTGTTCTAAGGCCTCTCCCAGCTCTGCCAGTCAATGTTCTGTGTCCTGAGGTCCCTTTCAGCTAAGATATTTTGTCATCCCATGAACTTCTGGTGGGCTATTTCGGGGTTCCCGAGAGTAGGAAGGCTGCAAGCACATGGAGAGTTGGGTAGAAATAGCCTGGCCGCGATTTGGAAGTTCTCCTTTTTGTGCATGAGGTAGATTATTCAGGAAGCATTCTGAAGGCCAGATTGGCGTGGGGAGAGAAGAGGGGGTGGCTGGCAGCTCTGGCAGGAGGCAACATCCTTAGTCCAAATAGGAGGTAGTAATGAGGACCTGCCCCGGGGTGCTGGCTGTGGGGATTGAATAGAGGAGGTGAGTTTGAGAGATGATGCTGAGCAGAATCAACAGACATTAGCAACTGCTCTGATATTGGGTGGGGAGAAGGAAGCATCAGGGTGATTGTGAGATCAGTACCATGGACAGGGAGAATGAAGACAAGAAGAAGAACAGGCTGTGAGGGAAAAGAAGAAAAATGGTCTCCTTTGGGAAGGCCTTCGGTGGAGAAGTCCTTTAGGCAGCTGGAGAGTTCAGGAGGTACAAAAGCAACCAGGAAGGCAGCTCTGAGAGACACCCGTGTGAAGGTGACAAGAGGAAATGTGCTCAGGCTGGAGTTACAGGACTCAGGGTGAGGATGATGAAGTTAAGGATCACTATGATGCTAAGATCAGGGCTCAGGCTGGGGACAAGATTAGGATGAGGACTCGGCCTGAGCCAGAATCTGGGCTCGAACCAGAGCTGGGAGCAGGGTTCAGTCTAGGGAGGAGATCAAGACTTTGTCTGGAGCTGGGAACAGGGCTCATTTGGAGGCTGAAATTAGGACTCCATCTTAAAGCCCAAGCTGAAACTGGGATTAGGGTTCAGTCTGGAGTTTCAGTCTGAGGCTGGTCTCAGTTTATAATTGATGTAATTATGGTTTCTGAATACTTGCCTCCATAGAAAGGGCTATATCTTTTCACAGAAGTAAAAGATTTGAGTAAGGAGGAGTCAGAGTCCCTTTCCACACCTGGACTGGGGCCCAAGGCAGGTGGCAAATGACATATATTCAAGAGCACTGAGAATTATTGCCTCCCACAGGTTTCTCACAAGGTGTAAGAAAACCACTTCTCACCTGATGCTGCTGAACCTACATGTCTTCCCACCCTTCAGTTCATAGTCCTTGGAGGAAGGGACGACAAGACAAAGAGCAGCACCCAGAGCCCCACGGTGGAAGCAAGTGAAATCTTTGAGCAAACTGGGATGCAGAGAGCCAGGAACAGAGATAGGCAGGAGGTAGAGACTGTGCTCAGGTCTCATGGCATTAGTGTCTAGAAGCTTGTGAAGAGGGAACATCCAGACAGTGGGGCTGAGAGGCCAGGGAAGATACCCCAAGCATATGGGGATTGGGTATATGGTTTGGTATTGCTTCTCTCTGTCCCCATCACAGTGTTTGGTACTCAGAGGTGTTTGTGAGATATTTTTTGACTGACTAAAAAAGCACTGGACCAGGATTTAAATAACTGGTTAGAAAATCCACCTAGAATCTGGGACTAAAATCTAAGGAATACTGCTCTGAGAGGCAATGGTGGGAACCAGGAAAAGACCCCCAAACTATCCCACCATTTGCTTTTTTTCATTTTTATTGAAACTTTTTATTTTCAAAACATACACAAGGATAATTTTTCTCCATTGACCCTTGCAAAACCTTGTGTTCTGACTTCTATCCCCTTTACCCCATTCCCTCCCCTAGATAGTCCATCATTTTCACTCTTCTACCCAATCAGCATTTAAAACAGGGACAAACTTAGAACTCTTCTCATCCAATCCGCTCATCTTTCAGAGAGGGAAACTGAGCCCAATGGAAGAAGGGGATTTGCCCAAGATCTAGCTAAGTGACTGTTTCAGGTCTTCTGACTTCAAAGCCATCCCATTGTCCACTAACCAATGATGTTATTCATCCCAACTTTTTTTTTGCTTTTTGCTAAGGCAATTGAGGTTAAGTGATTTGCCCAGGGTCACATAGCTAAGGAATTGCTAAGTGTCTGAGACCAGATTTGAACTCAGGTCCTCCTGACTTCAGGGCTGGTACTCTATCCACTGCACCACCTAGCTGCCCCCCCAACTTCTTTTAAAAAACACCTCAGGATGGGAGAAGGCAGCACCTGGCCCACCTCCAAACCTCTCAGTGCCAATTTTCTTTCTTCCTCGAATTTATTCATCGATTGTCCCTTGATTCCTTAGGGAAGCCTGTGACCAGTGGAAAGGTCACTGGCTCTGGAGTCAAACATTCAGATGCCTTCCACACATTCTAGATCTTCCTGGGCTTAATTTCCATTATCTGGACTGGATGGCTTATGATATTCCTTCTACACCTATAGAATGAGAGCCCCTTCCCTGCAGAGATAGCCTTCACCTCTATGTTTATAATTCCCATGCTTAGTACAATGCCTCGTATTAGTTGTTGTTATTCACCCTTCATTCTCAAAGACTAGAGACGTCAGGAGCGTGATGTCTTGACTTGCAAGAGAATTGGATTTAAGTGAGACAGAGTTGTGCAAAGTCATCAGCTTCCTTCTCTCCTCCAGAGTCATTCAGCATTCGGTGGCAAGACATAGATCAGGATTACTGGAGATGGCCCCAGATGCGGTGGGAGACAGTGACCTTTGTAAGCTAAAAGTTTTCCTGGTTCTCAATTTGTCTGAGGCAACACCCATTCAGTAATCCTAGTACTAATAGGTGCTTAATAAATATTGGGATGGCCTTTTTTCATTCATTTCTCCTGTGAGATCCTTGGTTCATCCCTCCAGTCAGAGAACCATAGAGTATTGGAACCAAGACATATCACAAAGACCATCCTGTACAAATCATCTCTGAAGGAGAATTCCCTCTACTCCATTCCCCCAAAGGTATCCTCAAGCCTTTCCTGAAGACCTTCAACTAAGTAGGACGCTCGTGACCAGAGGAAGCACAAAGGGACAACTTTCTTTTTTTTTTTTAAATATATAAAGCTTTTTAATTTTCAAAACACATGCATAGATAGTTTTCAACATTCACCCTTGCAAAACCTTGTGTTCCAATTTTTTTCCCTCCCTTCCTCCCACCCCCTCCAGTAATCCAGTATATGCTAAACTTGTGCAATTCTTCTCTACATATTTCCACAATTATTGTGCTGCCCAAGAAAAATCAGATCAAAAAGGAAAAAAATGAGAAAGAAAATAAAATGCAAGCAAACAACAACAAAAGTACTATGTTGTGATCCACCCTCAGTTCCCACAATCCTCTCTGGGTGCAGATAGCTCTCTCCTTCATAAGATCACTGGAACTGGCCTTTATCATCTCCCTGTTGAAAAGAGCCACGTCCATCAGAATTGATCATCGTATAATCTTGTTGCCGTGTACAACAATCTCCTGGTTCTGCTCATTTCATTCAGCGTCAGTTAATATGTCTGCCCAGGTCTTTCTGAAATCATCCTGCTGATTATTTCTTATAGAATAATAATATTCCATGACCTTCATATGCCATAATTTAGTTATTCCCCAACTGATGGACAACTCCTCAATACGTTTCGTGGCAGTTCCTTGCCACTACGAAAAGAGCTGCCACAAACATTTTTGCACACGTGGGGCCCTTTCCCTTTTTTATGATCTCTTTGGGATACAGGCCCAGGAGAGACCCCGCTGGGTCAAAGGGGATGCACAGTTTGACAGCAAAGGGACAACTTTCATAGTCAGGAAGTTCTTCCTGGACTCCCCTGCCCTCCCCCTGCCCCTTTGCTTCTAATCCTGTCTGCTGGATCTAAGTGGATTCAAATTTGATCTCTCTTCTAAGAGTGAAGGGCTTCCCAATTCTCCTTTGCCTTTCTAAAGTTCCTCTATCTTCTCCATGCTGATCACGCCCCTCATCCTGGTTTTGGTTTTCCTATGGCATGATGTACAGGGCCCTCATCCTTCTGGTCAGTCAGTCAGTCAATAAGCACGTTAAGTCCTTACCTTGGCATAGGAGCTGGGAATACATCAAAACAGCCAAAACCCTGCCTTCAAGGAGCTCTCATTCTAATGATGGAGACAAGAGTATAAACAGGCAGGAAATCAAATAAAGAACAAGCTTCATTTGGAGCAAGCTTTTCTCTGCATGAGACACTTATTGGAAGTGGAAGGTTCCAGAAGCTGGGACAGCCTGAAAGTCCTCCAGTGAAGAGGGCCCTTCAGAAGAGCAGATTGAGCCTAATCCTGGCAGAGGAGAACACTACTGTAATCGTCCTTCCTATGGGCACAGGGCTAATTAGAGAATCATAGCTCTAGAGCTGCAAGGGACTCCTAGTCCCTCTTTTTCAGAAACTGAACTTGTCAGTCAATAAGCATTTATTAAACACCTGCTGTGTTTCAGGCCCTGCTAAAGGCTGGGGATACAAAGAAAGGCAAAAACAGGATAGCTGTTCTCAAGGAGTCTCCAGTCTAATGGGGGAGACAGCTGTGCATTAACAGGAGATGGGGGACTGATTAGAAATTAGATTAGAAATTAGCAGCAGTCAAGGCCTGTCAAGGGTCACACAGCTAGGAAAGGACACAAAGTGTGAACCTAGGGTGAGTTCACTAGGACTCGGGTTCAGCTGCTCAACTGGCCTCTGGGCCAGCCGGATACAGCCCCTCTCCCAGCTGGATACAGCCCCTCTCCCAGCTGGATTCATTCCCTCTCCCAGCCGAGGTCCATGCAATGGTCCCATCTCCTCTGACCTCAGCTTTCTCCTTTCCTCCCTTTCTGCCACGGGTGGCCCAAGGTCAGTCTGATTGAGAGTTTGGGGGGAAATCCATTCTGTTTCCAGTCCCTCCCAGGGAATGGGGTACATTTCCCAGGCACCTTCAGCTCACTTTCAAAGAGCAGGTTTGCAGGTAAACAGGGTAGCTTGGTGAGTGGTGCTTTAACCCCCCAGCCAGCACAGTCTCCCCCATCAAGAGTGGCTGGGCAAGCTCCTTTACCTGGGACACGGCTGGACCAGTGGAAGCGGTGTGGGAAGGTGTGATGATGTACTCATGGTAATTGCAGGAGAGACGTGTACCCAAGCAACGGGGGTGGGGGGGCATGTATTTATACGGTGAGAGGATCTGCATGTGGACTTATGTGCTCATGTATAGACAAGCCCCTTGGGATGGGAGAAGGGGGGAGGGTCAGTGGTGCAGTCACATGACCAGCAGGGCATTCTGGCCTAGCCCCTCCAGCCTCAGCATTCTCAGCAGCTTCCCTGTTTTTGCAGCCCCCACTTACCCTCCGGTGTCCGTTCTGACTTCAACCTTCCCTAAATCCAGGACCAAAGGAGGGGCAGAGGTCCAGGTAAGAACTGTTCAGAGCAGATCCTTAATTTAATGAAGCTGATCTGGCCATGTCTCTCCCCCCCCCCCCCCAGATCAGCTTGGCTCTGAACCTTAGGGTGGGAAGGGATCTCAGCAGCCAGCTATCCCAGGCCAGGCTTGAAGAAGATTGCCTTGGCAATCGCCAGCCCTCCCTTGAGGAAGAGCACAAATACAAGCTCACGTGGGGACACGCTGCCCCCTCCACGCTTGGGCACACGTCACAGCTGCGGCTGCCCTAGGTACATCGTCACACCTTCCAATCCAGCTGCCACCGAGCCCGCCTGTTCCAGGTGAAAGGAGCTTCCCCAGACACTCTTAATGGGGGAGGATGTGCTCAAAGGCGGGTGTGGGGAGGATTAACCTACTTAAAGCCCCACTCACCCAAGCTGTCCCATTTACCTGCAAGTTCTTTGCAGCCTGAGCGCAAACGGCCTGGGAGAGCCATCCATATTCCCCAGGAGAAGCTGGCTGCCCTCAAACAAACTCTCAATCGGATTGGTCTTGGGCCCCCGAAGATGGCAGAGAAGGAGGAAGGGAGAGAAGTGAGAGCAGGGGAGGTGGGGCCATTGCATGGACCGGGGTGGAAGAGGTGCTGCATCTGGGTGCAGACAGGTGAGTCAGGGCACTCTCACTAGCTATAATCTTGTTGCTTGAGCCACTCTGGGAAGTGATGGTGGAGGGGCACAGCAGGCTCCCACGATGCCGTGGAGTCATGTGGCCATGAATGGGAGCAAGGATTACCATCCTTGCTGTATTTTTCCTGAATATTTTTACATGATAGGGTACTAAATTCAGTTGGTTCTGTCACGGAAAGACTAAAAATGCAAACTGGGCCCCACTGACTCTTGCTCTTCCAGACAAAGCCCCAGCTGCCATTCCTAGTTACAGTTCTGTGTGACCAGTAGGTGGCAGAGCAGTGTCTAGAACTGTCAGGAGACTCATTTCTGGGAAGTGCACAATGAGCAGGCTGCTGCTTTGGGCACATGTGTTCAGGGAAGTTATAAGTGGTCGGGGAGCACTCTCTTGGAAGGATGCAGCCTTGCACCCAGGGCCTATGACCGGCTGGAATGGTTAGCCCATACTTATCATCCCTTTCCCAACAATGTCTTGGCTCACTGGCCACATGCTTCCCTGGCTGAGGTCAGCCTGAGAGCCCTCCCTTGTTTGAAGGCCCTAATCAAGCCGAGGTCCCGGCCTGGGGCCAGTCCCAGTCTTGCCACCAGCTAGTTGTGTGTCTCTGGACAAATGCCTCCATCTCTCCAAGTCTCATTTTTTTTGTCTGCAATATGAAGGACAGAAGATAATCTTGAAGGGTCCTTCCTATTCAGGGACTCCATGTTTCAATTCGGCCAAATGAGCATTTACTATGTATAAATGCTGTCCTGAGGCTGGGGAGAAACAAACCAAAGCAGACCTCCAGTCCCAGCCCTCCAGGACTTGACGCTCTAATGGGGAGACACAACCTGGACACAGAGAGGTTGAGGAGTGGTGATTTTAGGAGCCAGAGGGTACTAGCACAGGGAAGGATTGGGAAAAGCTTCCTGTAGAAGGCATCATATGAGTTAAATCCGGAAGAAAGATGGAGGTTCTAGGAGGCAGGGGTTAAGAGAGAAAGCATCCAGCACGGGGATGAGTGAGGGGATGAAATGTCACAGACAAGGAGAGCAGATGGGCAAGAGCGACTGGAATGGAGAGTACGGGAAGGACAGAAGGAGAAACGTCTGCAGAGGAGGGATGGAGCTCACCGAGAAGGGCCTGAAATGCCGAGGGGAGGAGCCTGCGATTTATCCTAGAGGCAAGGGGGACCATCAGAGCCAGGCTTGTTATTTGAGAAGATTGTTTTTGGCTGCCGTGGGGAGGATGTATCAGAGACAAGAGAGACCTGAGACGCCGGCCAAGGGTGAGGTGACTGCAGTGGGCCGGGGGAGAGCCAGTGAAGGTTGGAACACAGGTGGTGGTCATAGGGGTGGAGAGAGTAGGACAAAAGCAAGAGATGGAGAGGACGAATCAATAAGATTTGTCGGTCATCGGATATGAGGATGCTCTGTGTTCTAGCCCCGATGTTCTCTGTTCTAAAGCTCGGCACAGAGAAAGTGAACTATGTTCTTGTTCAATCATTTCAGTCATGTCCAATTCATCATGACCCTGTTTGGGGTTTTCTCGGCAAAGATGCTGATCCGGGTCACCATTTCCTTCCCCAGCTCATTTGACAAATGAGGAAACCGAGGCAAACTGAGACAAAGTGTTAAATAGGGTTAAGGCAAGCTCAGGTTCATGTGGCTAGGAAGTGTCTGAGGTCACATTTGAACTCATATCTTCCCATCTCCAGCTCCGACACTCTATCCACCGTACCACCCAGCCGCCCAACTGCTCCATACCTGTAGTAGCATTTGTGCTGTGCTTTACACAGACATTATCTCATTTGAGTCTCACAGAAGAGAAGAAATGCTTTAGATATGATTTTTTTTTTGGCTGGGGCAATTGGGATTAAGTGAATTGCCCAGGGTCACATAGCTAGGAAGTGTTAAGTGTCTGAGACCAGATTTGAACTCAGGTCCTCCTGACTTTAGGACTGGTGCTCTATGCATTACACCACCTAGCTGCCCTTTAGATATGATTCTTAGAGGGACTCCTGAGGCCATTAAGACCGACTTCCTCATTTGACAGGTAAGAAAAGTCAAGGATGTGACCAGGGTTACACAGGGAGTAGATAGCAACAGAAGATTTTTTTAATGTAATTTTTTGGTAAATAGTATTTTATTTTTTCTAACTTCATGTACAGTTTTCAACATTCATTTTTATTTGGTAATAATAGCTTTTTACTTTCAAAATACCTGCAGAGAGTTTTCAACATTGACCCTTGCAAAAGCTTGGGTTCCAAATTTTTCTCCCTCCCTTCTCCCCACCCCCTTCCCCTGGACAGTGTGGGGTAAACACAACATTCAGTTTTATAAGATTTTGCATTTCAAAATTTTCTCCTTCTCCCCCTTTCACTCCCCTCCTCAAGACAGCAAACAATCCGATATGTTATACGTGTGCAATCACGTTAAACATACTCCCCCATTTGTTATGTCACAAAAGAACAAAATAGAGCAAAAAGGAAGAGACAACAAAAAAGTGAAAATTGCACGCTTCAGTCGCAGCAGCAGAATTTAAGCCCAGACCCTTTGCCTCCAAAGCCAGCACCCTATCCATTACACGACACTGCCCTCCCCCTCGGATGGACTTCACGGTCAGTTTTTCTGTGTCTGGATCTGTGGTCTCCCTGGCCGAGCGAGCCTCCGGAAACACCTTCACGTCTCTCCGCCGTCAGCCCCCAGACTCCGTGTGGTCCATTCAGAATGCTCATCGGTCCCTCCTTTCAATTGCTTCTTCCATTTGGGTGATTTTCCAGTCGATACCTGTCAGATTCTAGAGGGCCAATGGCTCTTGTCGGCCACTCTATCCCCTGACTGTCACCATTATCGGAGATGGATTCTCTTGACAAGTTGTCAGCTCTACCCGACTTCTTCCTGAATTGTGACGCCCAGGGTGGAATTGTAGCTCTGCTTTGAGACAATCATTCTCGGTAGCAATTTCCCCCCAGGAATTATCCAAGGTGCTTTAGGTCAGCCCCAGCCACCGTGGGAGACAATATTTATCCGACTGATAGAATTGCTCTGGAGGGAGACACTATATTCTAGATTAGTGGTTTCAATTTAATCCGACAAACATTTTTAAGCCCCTACTGTGGCCCCATGTCCAGTGCTGGGGATCCAAAAACACAGTCCTTGTCCTCCTGGATATTAGCACGGTTGAGGAGGCAGGGCAATGGAGTTGGGGATAAGGAGGTAGAATCTGCCGCCGCCGCCCTTGAACAGGGTCTTGCTTTATCTGTAGCCAGCAAAGAAAATCAGGGACAGCCAGATACTGATGGTGCTCCCTAATTTTTCTTTAACTGTGGCCAAAGAAGTGAGTAGTGTGAAATCAAATGAATAACCCTTTAGTAGCACTTTCTATGCGCCAGATAGTCGGTCACAAAAACATGTTTGTGGCGGTCTCTACCCTCAAGGACCTGGCACTCCTAGAAGGATGGAAGGCAAGAATACCGCGTGAGAATCCTTTGTGGCACTCATGTCACATCCTAGAGCCATGTCCCTGGACGGCAGCCCAAGTCTCTTTTGTCAAAATTAGGTCAACAAATAGCCAAGGTGGTAGCCATCACCAACCCCCACCACTTGTCTCCTCTTCCACTAACCCTCAGTGGATAATGTCACTCAGAATGCCTCCTGGGGGCTGATGTTTTCATTCCTGGGAAGACACGGAACCGCTTTCTCTTGAGAAGTTCTTTCCTCCGCATGAAGAGCCTCACAGCTGTTCCTTATTTCCAAGAAGCCAGTGGTTCTTGGGTATTTCCTTCTGCCCCATTGCGTTCTTTCCCCCTCCAACCTCCTCAAACACGTCAGGATTCCATAAATCTGGCTCTGGACACTTATTAGCTGAGTGATCCTGGCAAAGTCATCTACCTGTTCCGTGCCTCAGTTTCCTCATCTGTAAAATGGGGGGGTTGAATATATGATTTCTAAGGTCTCTTCAGCTCTAAATCTATATTCTGTAGATTTACCTTAAAGTTTGGGGCAGCTAGATGGCGCAGTGCATAGAGCACTCAGGAGGACCTGAGTTCAAATGTGACCTCAGGCACTTAACACTTCCTCGCTGTGTGACCCTGGACAAGTCACTTAACCTCAATTGCCTCAGAAAAAGATTTACCTTAAAATCTGTCATCTTTTTTTTTCTTTTTTTGCTGAGGCAAATGGGGTTGTGATGTGCCCAGGGTCACACAGCTAGGGAATGTTAAGTGTCTGAGAGCAGATTTGAACCCAGGTCCTCCTGACTTCAGGGCTGGTGCTCTATCCACTGCACCACCTAGCTGCCCCAAAGTCTGTCATCTTTTAAAGGAGCACTCCATTCTCCATGATAGCATCAAGAGTAGAGAGGTATTCCTCAAGTCCCTTGATTTTCTCTTCTAAGATGAAAACCATCTTGTAGGTGTAGTAGAGCACCAGCCCTGAAGTCACGAAGGACCTGAGTTCAAATCTGGCCTTAGACACTTAACACTTCCTAGCTGTGTGACCTTGAGCAAGTCATTTAACCCCAATTGCCTCAGGGAAAAAAAAACCATTCTGTATCTTGAGCATGGGGAACAGCCATTTGGCACTGACAGGAAACCAAAAAACTCATCTCCACTGGGCACTGAGCTGAGAAATCCCCCTTGCCCTCCAGACTTCCTGGAAGTAACACTGATGGCAAGAACCTCTGACATTTGAGAGGGTTGAAAGTTTTCTAAGTGCTTCTCGTGTATGAACTCACTATACTTTCACAACAACGCTGGGAGGTTCATAGGACATAGAGGTAAAGGGGCCTCTTCTGGTGGGAAGGTGGGGGGAAGGAACAGTGATCTCTTTGGTCTAAGGAACCCCATGGTGAGGGTGCTTCTTCTGCCAATGCAAGCTGATGCTTTCTGAGCAAATTATAATCTGAGAGATGGCTAGAGCACTGAGGAACAGGGATTTGTTCAAAGTCACAAAGCTGGTATATATGAGCGAGGGGACTTGAAGCCGGCTCTCCCTACTTCTTTGACTAGATGTTTATTCGTCCTCTCATTTTAGAGATGAGGAAATGTCTATAATCGCCTAAGCTAGTCAGTATCAGAGATTGGGATTCGAATCCGGTTCTATCCAACTCTGAACCCAGCACCCCAGTATCTTTGTGCAAAGGTCTCCGTCTGCAGCCATTTTGATTGGTTATTCTTGTAGCCAAATCTCATGGTAAATTTCTATTGCAAACCATCCATTTGCCCTGAGAGTTTGTTGCCCTGGGAGTTCTGGGCTCATGTGCTTGAGGGATGTACCCTGTGATCCTCAGCAGCTGATATTCCTAGGGAAGGTTTGTGTAACTAGGCCATTCTGTGAGGTGCTCAGTATCTTGGACAAAGCACAGATCTAGAGAAAGAGAGAGATCGAGAGATAGAAGTCAGTTTGTCTGTTGATCAATCAGCATTTATTAAGCACTTACTATGTTTCAAGCACTATGCTGAGCTCTAAGAATATAAATACAAGGTGAAAAACAGTCCCATACCTCGAGAAGCTTATAGTTGAATATGTAAGGGCCACACCTAAAAGGAAGCAAAGAGGGGGAGGGTATGGATTAAAGGTAATCGATGAGGGAACAGAGAAAATCCAGAGTGCAGCCTAAATGAAGGTTCCTAGAGGAGGCAATGGATCAGAAGCAGAGGTCAAAGGAGAGAAGGAACTTCCAGTGCATAGATTCTAAAGTCTCAGCTGAGAGGATGGTGGAAGGAGGCAACAGAGAATTTAAGGAGAGATAGAGCTTGAAGCAGTTCCTTTGAAGAGAGTGATCGAAAATCAATTAGGGAAAATTAGAAAGCTTGCCTTGCTGCGGTGAGGGCCCAATTGAGATTAAATGACATAAATGTGTCGTGGGCCACGTCAACACAGTTCTGTAATTTCCTTTAGCTCTTTCCAGTGGCAGATGAATAGCCACGAAGGCTGTGGATGATGAGAGTAATCCAAGGCCCGGATCCTGGCTTGTCTGTCAGTGAGAGGTTCTTTGTTAAGTCTTCCTACTATGCGACCACACTGTCTATCCACCTCCCACGCTCTCTTTGGTCAATACTGACCATAACACTGCAGCTAACCGCTCTTATTAACCATCTTTGAAATGGCTTATTTCAGCCGGCTTTGCTGCTTCCCCTGGCCATGGTGCTGATAGGAAAGGGCAACGATTCTGCGTGAGCCCTCTTGGGGTTTTCTTGGGACAGATATTGGAGTGGTTTGCTATTTCCTTCTCCAGCTCATTGCAGATGAAGCAACTGAGGCAACCAACCAACCAACCAACTGAGGCAAACAGAGTGAAGTGACCGCTCAGGGTCACATAGCTAGTCTCTGAGACCAAATTTGGACTTCCTAAGATGAGTCTTCCTGACTTTGGCCCAACACTCTCTCTATTGTGTCACATGATACTGTATTTGAATCTGGAGAGGTGGAGACAGGGAAAGAGGAACCTAAATTCAGAAGCTCAAGACGTGGGGAATGGAAAGTGTTTCTGACCGGAGGCCATAAGAATTGTGTTGAGGCTATCACAGAATTTTGGACAGTATGGTCTAATCTCTACCCCCAAATCAATCCCCACTACAATGTACTTGACAAGTGGTCCTCCAGCCTTAGCCTGAATAGTCTGCTGGTAGGCCTGCCTGCCTCAAGTGTTTCCTTAATCCAATCCAGCCTCCATTCAGCCACTAAAGTCATTTCCCTAAAATTCAGATCCTATTCAGACCCTCTGCTAAACATCCATGGCTTGCAAGGGAGGGCCATGCTTGTGTCGGAGTAGGGACTTCTCCCCTGACCTGCTAGAGATCCAGGGCTGGGGGAAATTTACTCTGATCTCCATCAGACTTCTGGGTGAGTGCCTGTGTCTTTATGTCCACACTGTCAGAGGTGATGACCCAATAAATCCATGGCAGCCTAGCCTAAAAAGACAGGTCTGACCATGGAGCTTCACCAACATAGCTGTCAAGAAAGGAGGAAATGAGGGAGGGAGACAGGGAGGCAGGAACTCATCTATCTCATAAACAATCAAACTGCAGAGCCAGTCAGGGACCTGCAGGCAGTGTGGAGGATTCATCAAACAAAGGGCAAGATGGATGGGAGAGTCAGGAGCAAAAGGAAATATTGTGTGACAAGAATGAAGGACAGGAGTCCTGGAGAGCCTTGGACAAGGAGCCCCCAAGCTGAAGATGTGGGAGACAGAGTCTGAGGGGACCGGTGTGAGCATGTGGAGGGCAGCGTGGACAGAAGGAAGCGGTGAGGAGGCGAGGGAATCCTTGCAGATGGAACGAGACCACTATGGACAGAAAACACCATTGAGACCAAAGGGCTTCCCGGGGTGGACAGAGTGTGGTCAGTGAGACAGAACGTGCTCAGGAAGGCCAGAGGGAAGTCGTGTGGACAGAAAGAGACCTTTCTGGCCAGAATCAGGACAGGGAGTTCACTGCCGATGGATCTACTCTGTATGGCTCTGGTGTATACCTGTTTATTAATTATGTTGCAACCCCATAGAATGAGGCTAGATTTTGCTTTTTCTTCGAAGCTCGAGCACTTAGCACGGTACCTGGTATGTACTGAGTACTTAATAGATGTTTGTTGATTGATTGATAAAGGACAGAATGAGGTCAGTAGAAACAGGGGAAAAAAAGTCAGTATAGACAGAACGAAGCTAGGGAGGACAGATAGAGGTCAGGGAGAACAAAATGAATCCAGTGTGGACAGAACAAGGTCAAAATGAAGTCTGATATGAGTCATACTATATCTGGTTGACTCAGTCTGAATACACACACACACACACACACACACACACACACACACACACACACACACAGAACAGAGTTTCTGTCTCATGGGATCCTCCTAATGACCCAAACCTCATCTCTGCCATCCCCACCAGTGTCTCTGTTGAACAAGTCTGCTCCTGGGCTGCCTTGGCTTGCTGATGATCTTTTTTTATTGTCTTTCTCCTCCTCTGATTCAGTCTCTCCATTAGAGATTCAGGAATTGCTTTCCCATCCCTTCAGATGCATCTGTAGGACACTTGAATATGGCAGGAGAATGTAATAATCACCCCTCTCATTTCTCCCGGACTGTGAGTTTTATAACAAACCTGGGAGGGAGATGGGCATCCAGTGAGTATTTTCTGCCTTTCACACAGAAGGAAATAGAGACTTAGAATGGGGAGGGGATTTGTCAATTGTGAGTCAGTGGCAAAAGGAGTCTTTGAACTCTGACATTATATAGCAGGGACCAAGCTCCTTAAGGAGATAGAAAGCGACATTTGTGTAGAGGGTGAGTCTAAAGCCCAAATTTCTTCTCCTTTCCCCTCATTTCTTTTCTTTTTCCACATCTTCCCCTTTTCTCCCTTTCTTCCTTCTTTTTCTTCCCCATCTTTCTTTCTCATCTTGCTTTTCCTCCTTCTTCTTCCTCCTCCTTTCCTTCCCCTTCTGTCTTCTTCCTTCACCCCTCTCCTTTCCCCTTCTGCTTTCTGCTTTCTCTTGCTCTTCCTTCACTTCTCTCCTTTCCCCTTCTGCTTTTTCTCACTCTTCCTTCTCCCCTCTCCTTTCTTCTTCCATCTCCTTCTGTCTGTTTCCTTTACCCCTCTCCTTTCCCCTTCTGCTTTCTGCTTTATCTTGGTCTTTCTTCACCCCTCTCCTTTCCCCTTCTCTTTCTGCTTTCTCTTGCTTTTCCTTCACCCCTCTCCTTTCCCCTTCTGCTTTCTGCTTTCTCTTGC
>JAJPUD010000298.1:36341-83232 GCA_023553655.1 Myrmecobius fasciatus | reverse complement strand
TCTCTTGCTCTTCTTTCACCTCTCTCCTTTCCCCTTCTGCTTCCTCTTGCTCTTCCTTCTCCCCTCTCCTTTCTTCTTCCATCTCCTTCTGTCTGGTTCCTTCTCTCCTTCCCCCTCTCCTTTTCCTACTCTTCCTTGCTTTGTTCCTCCTCCTTCTCTTTCTCTCCCTTCCCTTCTTAGTTTCTTGTCTCCTTATCTCCTGCCCGTTAATCCTGCTTGTCGGACTAATTTCGATGTTGTAGAACAGGGGCCCACACGTTCAGGAGGTGTATCTAATGACTCCTTTCTTAATTAAAGCTATTTCTAGGGAGATCCATATGGAAGAGAGACAGGGAATGGCCTGTCAGCTGCTGGAGACATCCTTCTCCTTCACACGTACACACACACACACACACACACACACACACACACACACACACACTCACACTCACACACACTCACACATACACACTCCTCTTCACGGACTGTGAGACAAGCAGCTAAGCACAGTGATGTATAGAAACAACCCTCAGCCCTCTCAGTCACACCATTGGTTCCATAACCACAGCCTTTTACATACACAGAGCCACACCCAGAACATTCAGCTCTCCAAATGTACCACCCTCTCCCTCCACCCTCCCAGCCTCCTACTTGTGCAGGATCTCAGAAAACTGCACAGATTTGTAAACCTCCATGGATCCACAGCTATAAATACAATGAGACTGCCACACGCACACAAGCAGATACCCACACCCGCACACACACCCTCCCACACAGCCAGGGCCCTTAGGTGGCAGTGGGAGAGCCGATTCTGGTGATGGGCAAATGCTAGCTGTCATCTCCCCCATCCAACCATCCGCAGCCATTGGCATAATCCCATTTGCTCCCGAGAAGGGCTCTCATGGCCAAATGATGTATTGGTTGGCACATTTCAGGTGCCCATTATATCTCTGGAGCCTCGCTTGCCAAGACTCGGGTTGGAACTGAGAAGATAGACTCTTCTGTTATTCACACCCGAGTTGGGGGAGTGCATTGATTCTTTCCCTCATGGCTAACCAGTCCTTAGAAAAACCAGGTTCTCCCTCCTTCTGGGTTCCCAGATCCTAGGCAACTCATTCTATGTTTCTGAGCTTTCCTATAGATGAAAGGATGGATGGATGGAGGGAGGGATGGAGGGAAGGATAGAGGGATGGACAAATGGCAGGATGGAGGGATGGATGGATGCTTGATATAGTGGTACCTTGGTACTGCCATTAGAAGCCATGGATTGTTGCTGCTATTTAGGCATTTTGATCATGTCTGATACTTTGTGACCTCATTTAGGGTCTTCATGGCAAAGACACTGGTGTGACCGGTAACGGCAAGATTATACGATGATCAATTCTGATGGACGTGACTCTGTTCAACAATGAGATGATTCAAACCAGTTCCAATTGTTCAGTGATGAAGAAAACCATCTACACCCAGGGAGAGGCCTGTGGGAGCTAAGAGTGGATTACAACGTAACATCCTCACTCTTTTTTTGTTGTTGTTCTTAGCTTGGATTTTATTTTCTTTCTCATCTTTTTTCCTTTTTGATCTGATTTTTCTTGTGCAGTAAAATAATTGTATAAATATGTATACATATTTTGGATCTAACATATATTTTACCTTAACATATTACTTGACATCTGGGGGAAGAGGTCAGGGGAAGGGGGGGAATTGGAACTCAGGGTTTTGCAAGGTCAATGGTGAAAAATTATCCTTGCATATGTTTTGAAAATAAGCTTCAATTTAAAAAAAATTGGTGTGGCTTACCATTTCCTTCTCCAGCTCATTTTGTAGATGAGGAAATTGAGGAAACAAGGTTAAGAGACTTCCCCGAGGTCACACATCCCTTCTGGGAAGAGCCTTTCCTGACTCCCCTTAACGCCTATGCCTTCCCTCCAATTTATTTTGTCTATATCTTGTTTGTTCCTATTTGTTTAAATGTTGTCTTGCCCATTAGAATGTGAGCTCCTTGTCAACAGGTGCTTAGTATAATGGCTGGCGCACAGTAGGCGTTTAAGAAATACGAGTCGAGTGACTGAGTTGTGAATGTTCTTTCTAGATTGTGGCGCCCAGGTGTATAAAAAGCCCAGCCTCTTCCCTCAAGCAGCTTAAATTCAAATAGCGTCAACACAAAAAAGGGAGCAGCGACATGGCAAAAGGTGTTCGGACTGGAGGGCTAGGGGGCTGGGAGGGGATAGAGAAGTGACGGGGCTGGTGGGTAGCCTTTCCAGAGGCCATGGCCATGCTGAGTTGATGATTCTGCTCCCAACAAGGCTGGAAAGTTGAGGGATGGAGGAGAGGAAGGGATTCCCTTCCTCGGGAATGGAGATCACAGACTTTCCTGTGCCCAGGTCCAGTGCTAAGAGCTGCAGGGGAAAAGTGGGGGAGGGCAAGATGGGCTGGCAAGATGGGATGGGAATCATGGTTCGTTCTGAGGTCTGGGATCAAGAGGCAGCTAGTTACTCATAGTGAGCGAGGAAGGCTTGAACGCAGCCCGATTTGGCAAAATATTGAGGGCCAACTCTTATCTCTATGGAGACTCTCATCTCTGTATATATGCAATCTGGATCAAGATGTGGACTAGAAATAAGGCCCTTTCTAACTCTAGAACATTCTGTTCTGATGACCATCCCCAGTTCTGCTATTCTATGCTCTAATTCCTTCCTCTGACTAAGACTCCTCCCAGCTCCTGCACCTCCTGTTCTAAGATCCCTCCCAGTCCTTATATCCCTGTTCTAAGACCCCTTCTAGCCCTGACATTCCCTGTTCTAAGTCCCCTCCCAGCCCTTGTTCTAAGACCCCGCTTAGCCTTGACATCTCCTATTCTAAGCTTCCCTCAGCTCTGACATCCCCTCCTGTCCCTGACAGCCCATGTTCTTGTCTCCTCTCTCGCTTAGATATTCTGCACCTCTGAGCTCTGATCTTCTGTGTTTTGCTCTCCACACCTCCTCCTTCCTCTATTTTTCTATGTTCAAGGCCTCGCTCAGCTCCGAGCATTGTCCCTTCCATTGCCCTCCCACTTTAAGACGCGGGTTATTTGACGTGGTGGGCCTGCAGAGCTCACACTTTCTAGGGCATTAGGAGAGCTGGGTGCTAGCCCTGGCTCCAAATTCTGGCTCTGGCAGAAATGGAGTGGAAGAAACGGTCTCCTGGGGGGTCTTTGAGGGAGTCGACCGTCCGTGAATCTGGGGATTGGACTGGTTAGTTCTGGTGCCAGGCGGTCGGGCCATTTGCCAACCACTTACAATGTGCCCGGCCCTGTGCCAAGGCCTGCAGATAGAAAGAAGGGTGAAGAGCTAACCCTGAGCTTCAGAAGCTCACCTTCTTCCTACAAGACATATGCTGAGTAAGTGGGCAGTGGTCTGAAAGGGGAAGGTGTTGGGCACTGAGGGCAAGAGTCTGGAAGGAAGCAGGAAGTAGAGGGGAGGAGGAAGAGGAGCCCAGGCTGGGGTTGGCCAGTGTGGACATCTGAGAAAGTGTGAGGGTCTGGAACCATGAGAAGCTGAGGCAGGAATGATCCCATCCAGCTTCAGAGAGCAGGAAGGACTTCTCGGAGGAGGCGGTCATGGGCCGGGCAAAGAATGGGCTCTTGGCGCTCTGAGACCTCCCAGGGCCAGGCTATCGGCAGGCCGTGTCCAGCTCATGCCGGGATGCGTGGCTTCCGTCGACAGCTTTGAGCATCCGCGAAAATCGGCACCTCTGCCCCGAGCAGCTGCTGCTGGGTAATCAGGCAGTCCCTTATCTGCCCCTTGGGTCTTCCATAAAAATGATGAAGACTTCCCATCTGTCCTGTTTCCCGGGGAGTCGCCGTCCCCAAGGACAGACTTGTGTCATAAGGATGCAAATGGGGCCCCAGCGTCCCTCCTGGCTCTGAACCAGGGTAATCACACCAGTCCCGGACCTGCTGCTGTGGGGTTTACCCTGGATTTTCTTTCCTCTTCATAACCTGGGGGTAAGGATAATTAGCCCCATTAGTGATACATGGGGGGAAACTGAGGCTCTGAGATGGGTCAGGACCTAAAATGATTGAATGTTAGTGACAAGGGAAAGGGAATGAAGGAAAATAAGTTATATGCAATGTGCCAGGTAATAAATAGGGGCTGGGGAGGCAAATCAGAAAAAAAGAAATAACTGCTGCCCTCAGGGAGCTTCCAGACTAAGAGGGAAGACAACACACAAAAAAGTGGGGGTGAAGGGGAGGAATTCAGGGAGCCAGGGACGGTACCCAGAGCTTGGGCCATGGTGGGAGAGCTGAGGAGGGGCCAGGAGAGAAATGAGGAAACAGCTAGGGATCTCAAGTCATTTCATTCTAATAGTTCTAAGCCCTTCCCCTAGGACCTGGAACGTGATGCTTGATGAATGCTCCCTCCTTTCCCCTACTTGGAAGTGGCAGCGGGAGCAGCCTGGGAGGTTTGGGGCCTGGGAAGTCACAGGAAAAGGGAGGGGACTGGGACAGAGGGAGAGGGATTGACCCTCCTGAGGAAATGATTGGATCACCACAATGGCCTCACACCCTACAAGGCAGGTGCTGGGGGAGAGAGACTGTCAGAGGCAGGAGGGTCCCTAGAACATGGACTTTCAGAGACAGGAAGGGCCCTAGAGTAGGGAATGCAAGAACTGGGAGAGACAGAGAATGTCAGGGCTAGAAGTGAGCCTAGAATGTAGAATGGCAGAGGTGGGAGAGGCCTTAGTACAGAGAATGCCAGGGCTGGGAGTGAATCTAGAACATGGAATATCAGAAGTGGGAGGGCCTTAGAACAAAGAATGTCAGAGGCAGGAAGGGCCCTAGAGTAGGGAATGCAAGAACTGGGGGAGACAGAGAATGTCAGGGCTAGAAGTGAGTCTAGAATGTGGAATGGCAGAGGTGGGAGGGCCTTAGAACAGAATATGTCAGAGGGGAGAGGGGTCTTAGAACATGGAATGTCAGAGCTGGGAGGGGTCTTAGTACAGAGAATGTCAGGGCTGGGAATGAATCTAGAATATGGAATATTAGAAGTGAGAGGGCCTTAGAACAGAAGATGTCAGATCTTGAAAAATTGAAAGAAGCTGAACTTGATGGCAGATGATCTGGGCCTAAATTAGAATTAATTAGTTGTGGGATTACTTTCTCTGGGCCTCGGTTTTCCAGGGTGTCACATAGGCACTTTGCTCCTGGCTGTGCTCTCGCAGACCTCAGGCAAGCTCCATTCAGACACTAGTTTGGATGGTCTCGTGGATGACTTTGGGTAGTCTCTGAGCCCATCCTTTCCTCACGTGTATAATATTGTCATAAGCAATCAGGAGATCAATGAACAAACGAGCCTTTATTAATCACCTGCTCTGAATCTTGCTCTGGACTGGGGGCTGGCAAGCCCAACAGCCCCTGCTCTGAAGGAACCTGCATTATCTAGAGAGAAGATCCCAGCATTTGAGAGTTGGCAGGGACCTCAGTTTATCATCCCATGGATGATAATGGAACCTTCGCCATGGTCTGACATTCTATTCTCCACAACAGTTGTCCAGTGACCTCTGCCTGGAACCTCCTAGGAAGGGGAGCCTCCACCTCCCGAGGCAGCCCTTTGCATGCTGGGACGCCTCTCACTGTTAGGAAACCTGATCTGACTTGCTTGGTCACTTCCTTCCTTCCTATCTGATCTGGCTCTGGAAGTCCTTGGTGCACATCTCCAGGACGCAAATGTGTTCTTTTCCCTCCGGTCCTTCATCTCCTGGGCTATAAGCCTCTCTCCCTTTGAGCCATCCCGAAAGCATTCCCAATGGGTTCACTTTCTTGGCTTAGTCCGGATCCCGCTCCTTCCCTGGCCACGGGCAGCCTTTGCCCTGCTGCCGCCTTTGTTCTGATCTCTGCCAACCTCCACCCCCTGGCCCGGCTGCCCACTGAGGGACAGACCTGAGTTTGTGACTTTTCTCACTCCCAACTCAAGGCATGATGGAAAGCAAGGGAGACAGAAAGCCGAGGATGAGCTGCTGCCCCGGTGGGCACCCTGTTGATGAGCGTGGCAATTCCTCTTGTATTATAACCAAATCTGGGTGCCGTAAATTATTCCCATTGGCAAATGTTTCTGGAGCCACTTCCGGCCCACACAGCTCCTCTGATTCTGAAGGGGAAATACGGGCCGCCAGCCCGTACAAATGGGGTCCCGAAAACACAAGGCGTTACCAAGATTTACTCTGATCCTTAAATATTTGAGATTAATTTTTCGAAAACATCTATAAACCAGGAGATTTATATGGAACAGGAGCCTGGGTGCCCTGACAGAAAGGAATTAGAGTCAATTTATTCACGTATTAGTCAAAAATTCAATTTCATTTGTTGTAGAGAAAAATTAGAAACCTTTCTGCATTTTATTACAAATTATGCAGCTTCCATATATGGAGATGAATAATTGATCCTGTTACAAATACTTAATCTAAAAAATATTTATTAGAAACAAAGGCGCCATTTCTCATGTGTTTGGGGCGAGGGCGACGGAGCCCAATTTTAAAAATTAATGCGAATTTCTGCAAGAAAACATCGGCTACTTATGAATTCTTCTGATCTAATGTCACTTCCCATCCCACCAGACAGAGCCAGACGGTCCCCTGCGAGGAGGGGAAGGTAGGGGCCCTGGCACGGAGCCAAGTGAGGCTGGTGCATCTGCCTCCCACATCCTGGCTCCTCCTCTTCCCCATGGACCACTTGGCTCCCCGTGGGGTTTGAAAATTAGCGCCTAGTGTGCCCGAGTCCACCCAAGTCCAGTCTCGGAAGAAAGCTCTCGAAGAAGGTTGACCAGCAGTTTTCCTACTGGGGTCTCACGTCGCCACTCCCTGGGGTACACTGCCAAGCCCCTCCTCCTCTGTCTCTTGAAATGCCTAATGTAAGGCAGGATCCGTGAAATCAAACTGTAAAACACAAAATCGATGAATCATAAAATCTAAGAAAGACTGAATCTTGAATTGGATGAGAGGCAACGTGATGCAGGAGAAAGGCTCCTTCTGGATTCAGAGGAGCCGAGTTCGCCTTCTTGCACGGCTGTGGGCCACCTCCTTCCCTGCGGTGGACTTCGCTTTTCTCCTCAATAAAACTGAAGAGTTGGACAAGGGTACCATGCAGGGCCCATTCAGCTCTGGAGTTGGTGATTCTGCGAAGCTTAAATGGATGGATAAGAGAGTCTTAGAACTCAAGGAGCTTAGAATAATAATAATCGCTGTATTTATCTAGCATCTTAAGGTCTACAAAGCACTGTACATACCAGGAGTTAGAGCTAGCATTTATATAGTACTTGAAGGCTTTTGAAGCATTTTTACCTATTATCTGATTTGCTCTTCACACAACAATCCTTGTTTGTTTGTTTGTTTTTTTTACTAATAAGGAAACCATGTCACATGGAACTGTGTGGGAGAGAAGTCTTTGAGCAGATGAACCCTCACTTGCTTCCCCGATGGTGATTGAAGCAAAGCCTTCTGTGACTCCAGATGGAGGAGGGGCACTGGGCTCTCTCTCCCACCTGCTTGCCATGTGTCCATGAACGCATGGTGCCTGTTTCTCTTGTATCTTGTGTTTATTTTTTTTCCTACTCTTACAGGAATGAGTAGCTGGACCATCTTCTAACCTTGGGAGCTTTGGAAGATGGGAAGAGCCAACTGAGGTTCATTATCTGGAGCCAGTAACAGATCCTGTTGGCAGCTGTAGAGCTAAGTCTAAGCAAGATCCAGCCTGACCCGGTCCAGAAAGGAGACAGCCCAGCTGAACAAAGGATTTGTGTGTCACCCAGAAGTGATCTTGGAGAGGACCGAAGGAAGGGAGAAAAGGACTCCCAAGACCTGGAAGCGATCGTCTTCAGGAATAGGGTCAGGGTAGAGATGTTTGGGGCTTTTTGACATGTATATTAACTTTTTAATACACATTTCTTTATAAATCCTGTTGAGAGAGAAAAATCAGAACAAAAAGAAAAAAACACAGGAGAGAAAAACAAAACAGAAAAAAAGGAGTGAACACAGCATTTGTTGATTTACATTCAATCTCCATCACCCTCCTTCTGGATGCAGATGATGTTTTCTATCCAAAGTTTATTGGGATTGCCTTGGAAGTGGGGATGTTTTGGGATGATTGCTTTGAGTTCATTCTTCTCATGGACCAAGTGAGTACATGGAGGGAGCAGAATACCATTTTTTGAGGGAGCATTGTCAAACTTTAGTCCTTGCTATGCCTTCTCAGTAAAACCTCTTTGTTGTTGTTGTTGTTGTTTTGTGTATTTTTAAATACCCCTTGATAAAAGCGAATTTGTGTCCATCAATTAAGTTGTATTGGGGAGATGTTAACAAATAATGCGAGCGCGCCAATGAGGAGTTACGGGGGACCTTCCCTTGTTAGTCCTGTGAGAGACTGAGCCCAAAACTTGGACTGCATTTTCTTCTGTCTAGGAGAGCCAGAGGGGAAGAAATGGTTAACAGGGAATTTAAATTAAACATTAGCAAGAAGAGGAGAAGAGAGCATCCAGCTGCCCTGCCAACAGGTTTGATAATGAGATAATGCATGGAGAGCACTTGGGATCCTAAAGTGCTTTGTAAATGTTACTGTTACTGTGATTATCTTTGACCTGTCTGCTCAGAAAGGTGATTTGTGAGTGACTGCACCCTCAGTGGGTCTCAGGTAAAAGCCTCAGCTGGAAAATCCCTGAGTCAGGAGGAAAGAGAAAAGAAAGGGAAACAAGGAGAGCCAGTCACCAGGCCTTTGTGAAAGATTGCCCATGTGCCAGTCCCTGTGCTAAGTCCTAGGGATGCTGAAAAAGCTAAAGGCTCAGTTGCTGCCCTCAGGGAGCTCCCAGTCCAAGAAGGGAGACACATACAAGCCCTTATGACTTATGAACACAGGATAGAGATATCCTCCTACCTCTTACACTCAGACCCTTCTTTATACCTCTAGAATCAAATAGAAAGTCTTATATTTGGCATTTAAAGAGATCCATAACCTAGCACCTCTCTCCCTCCTCTTCTTCCTACCTTCTTCCTTCCTCTTGTCCTCCCTTCCTCTTTCCTTCCTTCTTCCCTCTTTCTTTCCTTCTTTCTTTTCTTTCCTTCCTTCTTCCTTCTTTTTTACTTCCTTTTTTCTCCTTTCCTTCCAACCCTTCAAACCCAAGCATCTCTCTCTGTCCTCCCTTCCTCCCTCTTTTCTTTCTGTCCTCTCTCCCTTCCTCACTTCTTTCCTCTATTCTTTCCTTTCTCTCCCCCATACTGTGAATGGACTGTAGTGGGTTGATCTTAAAGGGTCAGTGGAAAAAGGCTTGAAGAAAGGGGAGGGCTAGAAGGACCCCTAGAAGTCATCTAGCTCAACTCTCTCATCTTACAGATGAGGAAACTGAGGCCAAGGGAGATCATAAAATCGTTGATCTTGAACAGAAAGATATCTCAAAAGCCATTTAGATTGATCCCTTCATTTTACAAAGATTCAGAGAAGTTAAATGACTCCTTGAAGAGCACACAGCAAAGATCAGAGCTCTCCGACTCTGGTAGCCAGTATTTGTTTCCCCTGAATCAGATTTTCAGGCATCGAGGAAGGAACCAGCATCTCTTCCCGTGGTTCATAGGAGATAATGGGGCAGTGAGGAGGCTTTAAGTACATATAGTGTGTATGAGTAGAAGGACAGGGTTTTTTTTCTCCTTATTAGGAGATACTGATCCAATTCCTGCCTGTGAGCCCCTGGTGCTGTGAGGCGCTAACTCAGGGTAATCGGATCAGGCTGGCTGTGGGGGCCAGCACTCACCCACCTTCCCAGCTTAATGTCCAGCAGGAACCCATCTGCACACATTATGCTGCCGCTGCCTGTTGCCTGCTTTGTGAATCATTGCCTCTTCACACCACTTCCAGGAAAGAGGCCGGCTTCTTCATGCTCCTTGCTAGTGTCTTTACTTGGCTGCTTCTAACTAGGTCACAGAATTCAGAGCTGGGAAAGGTCTCTTTGGAGGTCCAGTCCGATCTGCACCTCAAAAATGAATTCTTAATATACTTATCCTGACCAGTGACCATCCAGCTGCCCTGGACAGACCTGCACCGACAGAAAACCCATTCCCTCCCAAGGCTGCCCATTAAAAATATTGATGGAGAGTTCAAAATGGCAGAAATTTTCTCTTGACTCCAAAGTTCAATTTTTGTTCTTGTGCTATTTCCCCATTGTTCCTAGCTCTGACTTCTGGGAGAAAATCAAATCCCTTTGAGTGCCCAAGTTGTTGGCTCTCTGTAAAAGCTGTAGGCCTTTCTCAACTTGGCTGGATGTTAGAGAACCAAAGAACTAAGGAGCCCCAGAAATCTGAAGAAATCTGAAGAAGGGTATCAGTACTCCACTACACACCTCTCAGATTGGTTAAAATGACAGGAAAAGATAATGACAAATGTTGGAGGGGATGTGGGAAAACTGGGACACTGATACATTGTTGGTGGAACTGTGAATGGATCCAACCATTCTGGAGAGCAATCTGGAACTATGCCCAAAGGGCTAGCAAACTGTGCATACCCTTGGATCCAACAATGCTTCTACTGGGCTTATATCCCAAAGAGATCTTAAAGGAGGGAAAGGACCCACATGGGCAGAAATGTTTGTGGCAGCCCTTTTTCTAGTGGCTAGAAACTGGAAACAGAACAAATGCCCATCGATTGGAGAATGGCTGAATAAATTATGGTATATGAATGTCATGGAATATTATTGTTTTATTTATTTTATTTTATTTATTTTATTTTTATTTTTTTGCCTTTTACTGAGGTAATTGAGGTTAAGTGACTTGCCCAGGGTCACACAGCTAGGGAATGTTAAGTGTCTGAGACCAGATTTGAACTCAGGTCCTCCTGACTTCAGGGCTGGTGCTCTATCCACTGCACCACCTAGCTGCCCCAATATTATTGTTTTATAAGAAATGATCAGCAGGAGGATTTCAGAGAGGCCTGGAGAGACTTACATGAACTGATGCTGAGTGAAATGAGCAGAACCAGATCAATATACATGGCAACAGCAAGACTATAGGATGATCAATTCTGATGGACATGACTCTCTTCATCAATGAGATGATAAAAACCAGTTCCAATTGTTCAGTGATGAAAAGAGAGCCATCTACACCCAGAGAGAGGACTGTGGACCACAACATAGCATTTTCACTCTTTCAGTTGTTGTTTGCTTGCATTTTGTTTTCTTTCTCAGTTTTTTTCCTTCTTGAGCTGATTTTTCTTGTGCAGCAAAATAACTGTATAAGTATGTATACATATATTGGATTGAACATATACTGTAACATAGTTAACATGTATTGGACTACCTGCCATCTAGGGGAGGGGGTGGGGGGAAGAAGGAGAAAATTTGGAACAGAAGGTTTTTCAAAGGTCGATGTTGAAAAATTACTCATGCATATGTTTTGTAATTAAAAAGCTTTAATTAAAAAAAAAACAACGAGGATGGAAAAATCTCTGGAAATCCCCCTGAAAACTCTGACTCTCTTATTTTTCCCAGGTTCAGAATTAGTTCTTCTGTGTAGTCCATCGTGAAAACCACAGCCTGGACTCCAACTCCACTCTCTGCTTTATACTTATTCAGGACACAAAATTCAATAGCAAAGAATTCAATTAAGATCCAAAGATAACGTAAGGAGAAAATAATCTGGAAATAGAACTAGTTAGGAGCTAGCTATACCCAGAATAGCAGAATTTTAGAGATGCAAAGGAGCCCCTTTAAGCCTCTCTTTAGTTTGATTTTTGAGAAATATTTGCAATAGGAGAGAAATACAGTTGTTTTCAAAATCATGGGGTTGAATGCCCTGGGGCTTATGGAGCTCGATGGAAGCCTCTCCAGGTTTCTGGTTCTACCAGGATTCCTACTTTCTATTCCTCTTTCAGTCTGATAGCAAATAATGGAATACACCCCAACCTGGCATTCTCCCTGCCTCTGGAAAGCCTGCTTTTTAAGCATCCCAACTCCCTGGAGACTCCCTAGCAATCTCGGTTTCACCTGGTCATACCAATCCTCCCACCAGACAGATGGTCTCATGGGAAATGGGATTTCTCCCAGTGAACAATGATTTCTCATTGCCATGAATCATGGGAAATGAAGCCCTGGAGACTTTACTCTCCATGCCCGTAATACTAATATTTATGCAACACTTTACAATTTACAAAGCATTTCCTTAAGGTAACTTAAGGTGAGGTTAGCCAGAGGCAACATGAACAGTAGATAGAGTATTAGAATTAGAAGACTTGGGTTCAAATCCTACCTGTGACTGTGGGTGAGACATTGAACCCTTAGGGTCCTCAGCTTCAAGGTGATATTGGAGACTTTTGACATAAATAACTTATTCACATGGCCAGTGGGTGTCTGAAACAGATTTGAATCTAGTCTTTCTGAGTCGGTATACCCTCTCTATTCTATCACACTGACTCTCAATGATTGCTCTCAGAATTTGGGCTGAGTCCCTGAGTGGATGTGCCCTACCAGCTTTTCTGCAAACACTTCCAGTTTCTCATCTGTAAAATGAAAGGGCTGAACTAGATCATTTCTAAAGTCCTTTCCTGCTCTAAATCTATTATGACAGGTGGTGTGAATATTGTTATCCCAGTTTTACAGAAGAGGAAACTGAGGCTGACAGTTCACTTAAATGATAAGCAGGATTTTGTAGACTAAAATTCTCTATTTTTATAGCCCAGAGAAGTAGGAAGCTTTCCTCAAGAATGAAATTCTAATTCACCAAAAAAGAAGAAATGCCAATAAGGGAGAAAAAGAAACTAATGTTTATGCCCAGAGAGAAGTATCCGAGGGCAGGTATGCCAGGGTCAAGCCCAAAGTGGGACATGGCCAAGCAAGAATGGCGTCCTTCATTTCTACATGATTTAACAAGCTTTTATAGAGCAGTTTCTGAGGCACCAAGCATTGTGCTAGGCTCTGAGGACCCAGAGACTGAAGTGTGAAAGTCCTGTCTTCAAGGGAGTTTTCTTTCCATTGGGGAAGATAACATGGATGCAGGGAAACAAACATAAAATGCAAGATCATTTTGTAATACACCAGGAGGAGGGGGTAGTCAGCAGTGTTTAAGTGTGAAGATAGGGCAAAGGAAAAGGGAATTGGATTTAGCTGGAGAGGGAAGAGAGAGAGACAGAGACAGTGTCAGAGAAGCAGAGAGACACAGAGACAGAGACAGAAGAGACAGAGAAACAAACCTACAGAGACAAAGAACAAGGGAAAGACAGAGACAGAGATAAAAAGAGACACAGAGAGACAAAGGGAGAGACACAGAGGGGAGACAGAAGAGACAGAGAAACAGAGATACAGAGAGAGGCAGAGACAAAGACTGAGGGAAAGACAGAGACAGAGACAAAGAGAGAGACAGAGAAAGAAACAGAGACAGAGAGACATACAAAGAGACAGAGACAGAAAGAGATAAAGAGAGAGAGACAGAGACTGAGAGAGACAGAGACAGAGAGAGACAGAAACTGAGACAGAGAAAGAGAGAGACAGAGAGAAACAGAGAGACAGAAAGAGATAGACAGAGACAGAGAGACAGAGAGAAAGAGATAGACAGAGACTGAGAGAGACAGAGACAGAGAGAGAGACAGAGACAAAGAGAGAGAAAGAGAGACAGAGACAGAGAGAAACAGACAAAGAGACAGAGACAGAAAGAAAGCCAGAGAGAGACATCATTGGTGACTTTGGAGAAGATAGTTTCAGTCAAGTGGTGAATGAACCTGGAAGCCAAGTTTCAAAGGGTTGAGGAGGAAGTGAGAAGGGAGGAAGTGGAGGGAAGGGGAATAGCCAGCTTTTTCTAGGAGTGTTGCTGTCAAAGGAAGATCTATAGGTTGAGGGAAAGGTGGGATCAAGTAGAGGGTTTTTTGTAAGGTTGGAGGGAGACATTTAGGCATGTTTATAGCCCACCAGGAAGGACATTATCAAAGGGCAATCACAGATTAGAGTAGGTGGGTGATGGAAAGGGCACACTTTTGTAGCTAGACTTTAGGAGAGGAAATTTCAAATGTTCAGAGCAAAGGTAAGTGGAATACTATGGACCGCTATTCTACAGGGGAAGTTCGGCAAGGAGGAGTAGGAGGATTCAAGACTTCAATTCCAGAGACACAGAGGGAAATAATTCCACTGAAGAGGAAAAGATGAGAATCATCTGGAAAGATTGATGTGGTCATCCAGAGCCATCACTAACCAACTGAGATCATAAAAAACAGAAAAGCAAAGCAAATGGAAGCCAGAATGGGTAACGGCCATTGCACATAAGTTCAGGGCATGGATTTGTGAAAATGTTGTCTGGAGCTAAAGTTCAGAAAGAGCTAAGGCTGGCAGAGGAAGAAGCTGAAGGTAGCCAAAAGGGCTTCAAAAGCTATATTGAAGGAGGGAGCAGGGTGCAAGGAGAACAGGAGTCTTCCTCAGGGCCAATAGGCTGATTGTAACTAAATGAAAACAAAGCTGCTCAACTTTGATTTTGCTTATTTTCTCTGCCAAGAAGGACAGCCATTAGAAGGAATTGACAAAATTAAAAAAAAGGTTAATGAGGTGATACCCAAGAAAAATAAGGAGATGTAAGAGAACCCCTTTCTGCCCTTGATGAATTCAAATCTCCTTACTTATATGAATGACATCTTAAAATGCTGAAAAAACCAATGAAGATCATTGCTGAGCCCCCACCAGTGATATTTGAAAGGTCATAGAAAATAGAAGAGTCACAAGAATGGAAAAGGTCAAATGTTACCTTGATTGTCAAAAAAAGAGGAAAGAGAATAGTCTGCAAATTTGAGACTGGTGAGTTGGACTTTGATTTCTAGGAAATTTTTAGAACAAATCATTAAGGAGATAATTGGTGAACATTTAGAAAGACAAGTGGTGATTACAGAAAGCTGGTGTAGTTTTTAACATTATTAATAAAGGAGTAGATGAAGGGTCATAGCTTTCAAATCCCAGCAACCCTGTACACCTGTAAATCATCATCCAAAGCCTATTCCACAGCTCCCTACCATCCAGTTCCTCATTGCCATCCCTCTTAACCCTCCCACCCCAAGGTTCCATCCTAATTTTACCCAGCCCTTCCACATTGTCTTCCAGAAGGCCTGTTCCATAGGCAAAAACTTCCCTTCATTTTCATACCTTCCATCTAGTAGTTCTTTTTCACAACTGAAATCCCCCTTCTAGCCCAGCCTCCCTAGCCACAATTTCCAGTGCTGACTGCCCCTGCAATCATTCTCCTTGGCTCACTGGTTGATGCAGGGGAATTGGAACATTCCCCCCCCCCATGCCATTTTCAGGCTCTCTTCCTTCCTCCATCATTCAGTGACCTCTCCTTCTTAGTGGTTCATGCTATTCATATCCACCACCTGATAAAAATCCTGGTAGATGCCATCTACAGACTCTCAGGTCACTCCCCTTCTTTCCTCAAAGAGTTCAGAACCTGGCTCACAATTTTTCTCTCCTCCTCAGCTTCTGCCCTCGGACCAAAGAATTTCATTCTCCAGAGTGAATCTCCCTCAAATAGCCTAACTACTCAATTCCTTGACCTACTCACCTCCCATGAACACCATCCAACCTCAGCCACACAAAGATGCTTACACCCTTGACCTTGACCTTGTTGTAACCCAGAAATGGGTTCAAGAATTCCAAAATTCTCTTATGTGACCATAATCTATTGGCTTTTCATCTGTCCCTGTGCCTTCCCCTACACCACCAAAGCTCTTTCTGCACAGTGACTTCCAGTTCCTTAATCCCTTATTTCTCTCCCAGGGAGCTCCCTTGCACTAGCTACTCTTTCTTCTTCTCCCCATCTTGACTCTTTGGTGAACCAATTCAACTCTCTGCTGTTCTCCTATCTTGAGTTCCTAGTCTCCTTATTATATTACTCAATCAAGCCTCAGTCTTGAATCACTCCTACCGTTTGTTGCCTTAGCTCCTACACATCTGCTGCTTACTGGTAGAGAAAACTGAGCAACCATTCTGGTTGCCACATTACATGTTTATGTTATACAATCTTAAATGGGCCCTTGCTGCTGCCAGGCAATCCTACACCTCCCTTACCAACTCACTTTCCATAGGGGCTTTTCTAAACTTCTTGGTCCCCACCCCAATCTTCCTATACCTCCTCTTTCTCCCACCCATCACAGCTGAGAACCTGCTTTATATTGTACAAAAAAAATTGAGGGCATTTACCATGACTTCCTTTGTCTCCCCCCCATCTACCACTCAAGTGTCACTATTTCTTCCTTCGCCTCTGTCTCATATGATGAAGTGGCTT
This sequence comes from Myrmecobius fasciatus, assembly GCA_023553655.1. Lineage (NCBI taxonomy): Eukaryota > Metazoa > Chordata > Mammalia > Dasyuromorphia > Myrmecobiidae > Myrmecobius > Myrmecobius fasciatus. The sequence continues at coordinate 66,993 of JAJPUD010000298.1, read as the reverse complement.
ACTCTTTACAAGGTTGACCCTGTCCTTGTTAAAGTGATCTCATTACACCCCATCTCCTTCAAGAGATCATCCCCTCTCTCTGTCATTGCCCACTCCATCACTTATTTTCAATCTTTCCTTCTACCAGCTTGTTCCTTCTGCTTACAAACATGCCCATATCTCCCCTATCCAGAAAAAACCCTCCACTTGATCCTTCCATCCCTACTATCTGTCATTCTCTGTCTCTTCTGCCCTTTGTAGCAAAACTCCTTTAAAAGGTCATTTATATTTTGTGCTTCCACTTTCTCTCCTCCCACTCTCTTCTTAACCCCTTACAATCTGGATTCTGACCTCTTCATTTCAACAAAACTGCTCTCTCCAAAGTCACCCATGATCTCTTAGTTGCCAAATCTAATGGCCTTTTCTCTGTCCTCATTCATGTTGGCCTGTCATCAGCCTTGAGCACTGTGGATCATCCTCTCCTCTTCTTGCTAGGTTTTCGGGCCATCCCTCTCTCCTGGTTTTCCTCTTCTTTCTCTGTTTCCTTTGCTGGACCCTTCTTCAGATGGCTCTACCTCCCTGGACCTCAATTTCTTCATCTGTAAAATGAAAGAGTTGGACGAAAAGCCATTCCAACTGTAGCTCTGTGATCCTCTGCAGGCCCTTCCCTCTCTAGGGCCTCAGTTTATTCATCTGTAAAATTCAGAGTATGAACTAGGCAATCTCTAATTCTTTTAATTCTAAATTACTCCAGTATGTTGGAAGACTTCCCCTAATAGAGTCCTTGTGGTCTCTCTCTTCATGAATTTTATAAATTACATGTTTTGGATTTCTAAAAATACCATTTAAAATGGAAGCTAACACTTTCCATGGGCTCGTGGGATCGAAAGGTTCAGTGAGGCTTAGCTAATCAAGCCCCTTAATCTTACAAATGGGGAAACTGAGTGCCAGAGAGGGATTTAATTCTCCTCCTTGCCCCAAACCTTTTAGCTCGACCCTGCAGGTTCAGATTTTTAATACATTTCCTGCTATGAAGTCTTCATCCATTGCCATCTCCATTAATTCTTTGTTGTTGTTTTCACAGTGGGAAAATTAAGATGGATTTGGTGTGTCATTTGCTGAACCAGATGGTCTAATCCTTGGCAGATCCAGCTGAGACCTGGTGATTAAGGGGAGAAGATGAGTACAGTCCAGGAGCAATGCCTAAATAAGCCTTTATCATCACTGAGACTTAGACTCCAGAGGGAAACTGAGGCATCAGTGGGAGAACTTCAAAGCATAAAAACCCACCACTAAGCTAGACAGAGTTTCAGCAGAAAGGATCCTTATGACTAGATGGCGATGTGGGTAGCATGCTGGACTCAACATCAGAAAGACTTGAGTGTCTGATCCTGTCTCAGATATTTATACACTCTATAACTATGGCGAAGTCACTCAGCCTCAGTTTTCCTATCTGTAAAATAGAGATAATAATAATCTCTAACCTCACAGGTTTGTTGAGAGGATCAAATGGGATGATACTTGTAAAGCACTTTGCAACCTTTAAAGCACTGTATTAGATGCTATTATTGTCATCATTATCCAAATTAAACCCATAGAAACCTATACAGCAAAGAGTAATGAAAGGTGAATCACATGTGACCATGTGACAGAGCCAGATTCCCTAATTGTAGGTAGCAAGGTACAGAAATCCCCCCTGTTAGTGCAGTTCTCAAAAAGAAAATCCAAGTTGAACCTTTGGATTAAATCGGACCAGTTTCCCAGGGTACCCAGCTCTCCTTATTGAGGGGACAAGTATTGTGTAAGGATCGCTGGCTCTAGAATCATAGATCCAGAGCTTCTACCACTTATGATTTACATGACCTTGGAAAAATCATTTTACATCTCTGGAAGTCAGTTTTCTCCTCTGTAAAATGGAGTGGGCTGGAATTGGACTAGATTCTCTCTCTCAAGTCTAGTTCTGAGTCTAGGATTCTATGAGCTTTCAATAAGAGGAAACCCTATCCCTTCCCAGCTATTCTGCTTTGGAGTAGCTCTCACTGTTGGCCAGTTTAAGTTGATCTCTTTATAATCTCCACTCAAAGCTCCCATGTTTGCCCTCTGGGACCAAGCAGATGACACACTTCCACATCTTCCACTTTCCACATATCAGTTTTCAGACACCTGAAGATAGAACTCTCACTGCCATCACCTGCCAAGTCCTTCTAGGCTCCCCAGGTGGCTCCATCTTTTCTTGAAGTGCCGAGTCCCTGGGAACTCCCAGGTCCTTGTCCTCTTGGGTTCTGAGACTCCAGTTACCTCCGATCCTTGCTCCCTTGCTCTGCAGGTACTGTTACCATAACCTGACTCCCCTTTCAAGCCCCCGCCCCCCTTTACCTTATCTCCCTGTTTCCACACGCTTCATACCACAAGAGAGCATTTTCTAGGGTTTGTTTACAAGCAACAAGAGAATATAACAATTCAGAAACAACACACCAGGGGAAGGCTACTAGATGTGTGAATAAATGAAACCTAAGAGAAAAAGACTGAGGGGAGAACATGGCAGCCGCCTTCAAGTGTTTGAAGGATGGTCACACGGAAGAGATTACCCTTATACTGCTTGGCCCCAGTGGGCAGGAGTTGGAGCTGTGAGGGGAAGGACAGAGAGCTGGGCTAGATGGGAGGTAAAGCTTCCTAACAGTGGGAGCTGTCAAATGGAGAAAGGGCTGCCTGGAGAGGTAGTGAGCAGCTCTCCCCTGGAAGTGTCCAAACAGAGACCAGATGACCATATTGTAGAGGGGACTTTTCTTCAGGATGGGTTGGACTACATGTCCCTGACATCATTTCTACTTTAATAAGTGTATGAGATGAATCCTGATCCAAACTAGGGGCAGGGGTAGAAAGCTAAACTTCCTAATCTATTCCATAAACAGTGTTTTTTGAACTCTCCCCAGGCTGGTAGCGCCACACCAGGGCGAGAGAGCTTTTCTTCCTTCATCCTTAAGTGGATGCCCACTTAAATATGAAACCTTATTTTCTTCTCCAATCAGAGAAGAGAAGGGAATGAAAGAGGGATTCTAGGGAAGTCTCGTTTAGCTCAGATGAGAGCCCCCATACAATGACAGCAGGAAGAGAGGAGGAATATGTAATCAAGGCCCATCTGGGGCTCCATGTTGCTGACCAAAGAAAGTTAGACTTTCTTTTCATTCAAGGCTCTCACCACTGGGCTTGTCTTACTTTCCCAGCTTGGTCTCGTATCACCCACATACACTGCATGCTCCAGACAAGCTGGACTCCTCCCAGACTTCTCTGACGCGTATTGTTGCTGTCTCCCTTCATCTGGATCTCTGCACTTGGAACACTCACCCTCACTCCCACTCATCACCCATTGAATCCCGGCTCATCCTTTAAGCTCATCTCGAAGGCTTTCCTCTTTTAGGAAGTCTTCCCTAACTTTCTTATCAGTCAAAATCTTTCACCAAGACCTCACGCTGTTTTGTTTGTTTCCTCCTGATGTATTCATCATGCGATATCTTGCTTCGTAGTCATTTGTTCTGGGGTCTTATCCCCTCCTAGATCACATCTAGCTGAGAGCTGGCGCTGGAGGGGAGAGGAGTTATGTAGTCAGTCACCAATCTCCTAGGCTAGGTACCGTGAAGATAGCTCCTGCTGGCAAGGAGCTCACAATCCTGCAAACAATTACATACAAAAAAGCTAGCGACAGGAGAAACTGAAGAAGCACGTGGAAGGCACTATAATCAAGAGAGATTGGGAAAGGCTTCCTGTAGGTGGTGGGATTTGGAAGATAGGACTTGAAGGAAGCTGGGAAAGCTAGGAGGTGAAGATGAGAAGGGAGAGAATCCTATGTATGGGGGACAGCTAGTGAAATTGTTTGGAGCCTAGAGAGGGAGTAGCTTGTTTGTGGACCAACAAAGGCCACTGTCCCTGGATTGCAGACAGAGTATTAGGAAAGGGGAGGGGAAGGAAAGTGTAAGAAGGCTGGAAAGGCAGGCAGAAGTCAGGTTATGAACACTTGGTTAGAAAACTGGAATATGGCTCAGAGGCCAGATGTGAGGGAGCCTGCCTCATCAGTGAGGGAAACTAAGGCAGCAGCAGGGAAACACTGAGGCCTATAAACCTTCATAGGATTGCTGCATCAATCTTTCAAGGATTTTAGCTGGAAAGGCCCTTAATCAAATCATCCAGTGATCAAAATACACATAAGGAAACTGAGGCTGGAAGGGAAATGGCATGGAGGCAGTTAGCTAATTTTTTTCTATCTCTCTCAGAAGTGAATGCAGAACATTATACACAGAAGGTGATTAATTAATGTTGAAGAAGGAATAAACGATTAATGCAGTTCTCTTGGCCCGCAAAGCCAAGAAGCTTAGAGGCTACGCTAGGAACTGCAGAGAGTAGTGTCAGATCTGGATGTCTCACATCTACCAGTCCAGCCTTAATGTCTTTCCTGCATCCCCAGCTGTTTGATGGATAGCTCCCCCAGGATGCCCTAGAAGCATCTCATACTCCCCATGTGTTGGGTCCATGTCATGGAAGGATCAACTGAAGGAACGGGGAGCTTTTAACTTAGAGAAGACTCAAGAGAATGCCCCCCCAATTTCAGACTTAGGCAGCTCTATGGATACAGCACTGGGCATGGAGTCAGGGAGATTTGAGTTCAAATGTGGCCTTAGACTATTCTTAGTTGTTACTATTATTGCTTTGTGCCCAACACTTTCTCTGTCCATGGTGCTGAAGAATTCTCACCTTAGTTGGCTCCTAGGATGGCAGACTGAGCTAGGAAGAAATCTGAAGGATCTGAGAGAAGGGCCATAGGACTCAGAGGAGGGAGAAATCAGTGTGGGCTTGAGGTGTTCATGGAAGGCTTCTTGCAGGATGAGTACAAGGGAAAGACCTCTGAGTTACCGGGAGTTAAGAGAGCTGGATTCATTTCCTGGATCTGTCACCTGTGGCCCAGTCTTTACTTGAGCTTTGGTTTCCTCTTCTCTAAGTGAGAAGGTTGGACTAGGTGATCTCTAAGGCTCACTGTAAGGGAACCTTACTTCATCTCCCAGGTGGAATTTAGAGTGGGACCTCAAAAGCAAGAGTAGAATATGGAGGTGTGCAAGAGAAGAATATGTCTCTAAGGAAATATGGGGTTGTGGGCAAGCTGGTCCATGGGTAAAGCTCTATATTTGGGAATCAGAACATCAGCATCGTGGGTGTGGACCCGACTTCAGAAACTTGACAGCTTTGAGACTCTGGGGAAGTCATTAGATTGCTCTCAGCCTCAGTTTCCTTGGCTGTAAAATGGACACGATGCTCACAGGGCAGGTCCAAGACCATAATGAAATGATGCTTTAAAAGGGTTTCGGAGATGCCAGCTGTCATGATGACTAGCATTCAAATCTGGGGGCATCATGCAAAGGGCAAGGGGGGATAGATGGGTGGGGCCTATTAGCACCCCCAAAGATGTTGAGAAGGAAGTATCCAGCAGCAACATCCTGGGAGATGAAGCCTCCTCCCCCTTCTGCAACCAACAGAAAGCAGCTGCCTGCCTGCTCTCGCCTTCTAGGCAGTCAAAGAGGCCAACTGGGAACCAGCGAGTGCGTGGGCTGCCATAGTCAGCAGGAAGCCCGTTCTGCGCAGCGGCCTCTTTGCCAACTAATTGGTCCCATCTAGACATGGAGCCTCACCTGCCGGCAAGGTCGCTGCAAAATAGAAGCGTCCATCCCTGCCAGCGCTGGCTGGTTTGCCAACACTCTGGGGCTCTCTCGCTGGCCAAGTAAGGAAACAGGGCACGAACCTCAGATAGGAGATGGGAAGGCTCTCAGGGCAGAGGCTCGGACCTTAGACTATGAGTTTCAGAAGCCTGTCCCTAGACAATGATGAACAAGGCCCGTGAGCCCACACAGCCAAAGTTCTTCCAGGAGGGGAACCCTGCCTGATCATATTGGCAAGGCAAAACAAGGAGTAGGGGAAGAGAGTGAGTAGCCAGCATGAAAGTACTGAAGCTTGGGGGAGGCAGGCTGAATCATTTAAACGGGCAGCTCTCCCGCCATCCCTACCTCCTTATCTCCTAATCAGACACACTGGGCCATCTCCCCCCTCCCCCATCTTTCATCCAACCCCAGCTTGAATCTTTGCTCTAGCAACCAGTTTTGCAGTAAAGGGCAAGAGGATCATGCTGTTTAAAGCTGCAACAACAATCTTTTTAAAGCAGAGTGACGTGACTGTACATACTACACAACTTGGATGGGATGGGAGTCACCAATTGTCTGTCTTGCTTCTGGTAAGGAGGTCTTACAACCTCTAGAGCTCAGGGCACCATCATCTGACCTACAGACCAATGGGCCTTGCCATCCACTCTGCATCCCAACTTTCTTTTATGTATTGCCTCTTCTAATTAAAGTGGGAGCTTCTTGGGAGTAGACCCTGGTACAATTCTTTATTGTATCCCCAGCCCTTAATATGGTGTTTGGCACATTGCAAGTGCTTTTTATTTGTTCCTTCTTTCTTTCTATAATTCTCATTGGAGCCTGAGAAATGCAATTACTATGGCAATTATTATTATTTCCATTTTATAGATGAGGAAACTAGAGCTTTAGTTAATTGACTTGCCTTGGTCTGTAACAAGAACCAAAGTAGATTTACAAACAGGTCAATTTTAAAAATCTATCTATTGGGAGTGCAATCTTCTAGTCCAAACTCCTCTTTTTATAGATGAGGAAAATGAGCTCCAGGGAAACAGCTCCTGGAATCTCTACTCCTCTGGTGCCCCAGGTTCAACTCCCCTGTGATGATTTTTGTCCTTCTTCTCTGGCCAAAGCCAGTCAATTATAATCAACTAAATTCCCATTACTCTAGCCCTTTCTTATCACCATAACCCTATAAGGTAGGGTTTGTCAGTAATCTCTCCTTTTTTTAGTGGGAAAGACTGAGTCTCAGAAAGTAACCTGCTTGAGATCAGTTGGTAAAGAGCAGAACCATGTCTAGATTCCAGCTTCTGACTCCAAATCTGGTGTTATCCCTTTAGATCATGCTACTTTTCCATGCCTTGTCTCTAGAAAGGACACCTAGAGGGGAGCACTGGGCTGTGGTCTACCTGTATTTCCTGCTGCCTGCTGGATAAATCCATCTGAATTTCCAAGTCTAATTTTCTATATGAATTCATGACAAGTGTGCTTCCCTAGTCCTCCAGGCTTAAAACCTCAATCATTTTTGTCTCTTTCCTCTTTCACTGTTCCCCAAATCCAATTTGTTTCTAAATTCTGTTGATTCCACTTTGGGCCAGGACTATTCCAATAGCTTGGGCAATGCATCTCCGGGTTCTTGCTTTCTGCCACCTCTCATGCATTCAAATGCTATGCTACATTCACCTTTCTTTTTTTATCTTTCCTCCCCCACGTTTTTCTCCCAGTCAAGACTTCTGTTGGGAGCCTGCGTCCTTCTTCTAGTCCTGTCCCAGGGACCCTTAGTGGTCAGTTGTATTTCCGAGCTATTGCTGTGGGATTAGTGATCTCATACTTTGGAACAGAAGTAGAGAAGGGAGCCACCACCCAACAAGTTTGTATTTTTCTATCCCAGAAAAAGGGCAACTAACTTAGGGGGATTCTAGTTATGTATTCAGTTAACCTATGGAACAACCTGACACTTCCTGCCCCTCAGCACAGTGAGAGGAACCAAGGATTCTTGGTTCCATGTCTTACAAGAATTGATCAGAGGAAGTGGGAATGTTTAGCCTAGAGAAGAGAAGGCTCAGGGTGAAAAAAATATCTATCTTCAAGGACGTGAAGGGCTATGTGTCAGAGGAGGAATGAGTCCTATTCTTCTTGATCCCAGAGGGCAGAACCAGGATCATGCAAAAAGGAAATCTGGGCTTGATGAAAGACAAATAGGTGGGTGAGAGCAAGAGCTTGGGATGTAGAGCCCAGTTTCAGGCTATTGGAATAGTCCTGGCCAAAAGTGGAATCAACAGAATCTAGCATCTGATCGGATATGGTGAAAGAGGAAAGAGACAAAGATGATTGAGGTTTTAAGCCTGGAGGCCTGGGGAAATGCAGTTCTCATGAATCCATTTAGAAAATGAGGCCTGGGAATCCAGGTGGATCTATCTGATTCTTACAACCAGAGCTGTATAATGAGTGACCTCAAAAGGCAGTGAGCTCCTTCCTCATTGGACGTCTTTAAACAGAGGCTGAATAATCACTTTTTAAAAATAATATTTTCCCCCAATTACCTATAAAGACAATTTTTAACATTCATTTTAAAAATTTTTGAGTTCCAAATTTCCTCTCTCCCTCATCTTCCTGTTCCCCAAGACAGCAAGCAATTTGATATAAGTTATACATGTTCAATCATGTAAAACATATTATCATACTTGTCATATTGTGAAAGAAGACACAGATCCAAAGGAGAAAAACTATGAAAAAATACAGAAAGGAAAAAAATAGTATGCTTTGATCTGTATTCACACTCCATCAGTTTTTTCTCTAGAAATGGATATTTTTTTTAATATGAGTCTTTTGAAATTGTCTTGGATCATTGTATTTCTGAGAATAGCGGTCATTCACAGTTAATCATCATACAGTATTGCTGTTACTGTATACAGCATTCACCTGATTCTGTTTACTTCATTCAACATTAGTTCTTATAAGTCTTTCCAGGTTTTTCTGAACTCTACCTGGTCATCATTTCTTATAGCAAAATTGTATTTTATTACAATACAATTTTATTACAATTTATTACCACAACTTGTTTAGACATTCCCTAGTTGATAGGCATCCCCTCAATGACAAAAATAGCTGCTATAAATATTTTTAAATAAGTAGGTCCTTCCCCTGCCTTTTTTTTATCTCTTTGGAATAGAGACCTAGTAGTGTAATTTCTGGGTTGAAGGAAATGCACGGATTTATTGCATAGTTCCAGATTGCTCTCCATACAGATTGGATCGGTTCACAATTCCACTGACAGTGCATTAGTGTCCCAATTTTCCCACATCCCCTTCAACATTTATTTTTCTTTTCTGTCATATTATCCAATCTTATAGGTATAAAGTGGTACTTCAGAATCTGAACTATCATTTGTTAAGGATGTAGGAAAAGGGATTTCTGGTCAGAAATGATTGAATGACATGCTGCTGCACTCCTTTTCTTCACTGAGATTCTGTAATTCTATGATATAAGGACAGCCTTTTAATTCAGTTCAAATATATTTGATCTATCTAATCTCTCTAAATTTCTAGTCTGCATTTGTTATTGTTGTTGTTACCTACAATTTAATTGATATGGGGAAGTCTCTATGAGGAAACTCTCTACTGAAGCAGATTTCCAGCCTTAAAGATCTTCCTAGAGCACTAAGAGATTAAGGTGATTTGCCCAGGGCCACATAGTCAATGTGTGTAAGAGATGAAACTTGAATATGGTCCTCCAGACTGAGAGTCTAGCTCTTGATTCATTATGCAATTGTAATATTGTATATTTTGTGTATTTATGCTGATAATGGAGGACTAGTTCTATTTTCTCCCTTTACCCCAGCCCAATTTCTAATAGAAATTAAGAGACAAATAAAAGATAACTAAATGGAAAAGTTTTATCAACCCCCCTGATTTCCCTTGAGCAAGTACTAAAAAAGTTTCCCTATTTGAACTGCAAGGGGAGTTTGGTTTTGCCTGGTAGAAGACTGGTCATATTTCCTTTTGGCTTTTAAACAGCTAAATTTGCTAGGTCTGTAAAATTCAAGGCTGGAAGTAACTTTGTGGGTTTTCACTCCTGGAGTTTTTACTAGTGCAGAAGGAGAGCTAATTCTCTCTCTGCCCCTCATTTTACCAAGGTCAAGGTGTCATGGTGTCTTGTATTAAAGTGCTTCAGCAATCAGAGACACAACAGTGAAAGAAAGTGAAATTCAGGGGAAGGAAGGAGCTCTAAAGAATGTTATTCCTTAGAATGATAGAAGAGAACCAAAGACAGATTCAAGAAAGAAACTGGCGCTGACAATTGAGAGTAGAACTGTGGAGAGGAAGAGGCCTGGGGATCCAAGAGACTCTGTACTTAGGTGCAGCAGTCTGAGGGTACCATGAGAAGAAAAAGAAAATTGGGGACCCAGAATGCCAAAGATATGAGTAACCTGAGCTATACAGGTTCATTAGCAAAATATTCTACATTTGTGCTCACTTTCCAACAAATATCTTGTGTATTTGTGAGAAAGTGTACTCCAGTTTTATGTGGAGGATATTTTGTAGCTAGGACTCTTGCTGTGTTATATTAAAAATACCTTTGCATTGAAATAATTGTGTCTACTGACTGACTATTAAAGTTAAGGGCAGTAGTGGGGGCTTGTGAATAAGAATTTTGGGAGTTAGAATACAGCAAGCACTTTTGAACCTGGAAATAGTTACATGTGGGGGACTGACCTGAAAACTTGTGAGGGTCAGATTAGGAAGGTAGGCCCAGAAGGGATCCTATATGCTTAATAAATGTTTATTGAATTGAAACAAAGTCGCTTCCTTCTCCTGAGATCTGTGACAATATCTTAGCTTTATCCCCAGTACAGGGGGTCTGTTTACCACAGGTTTGTTAAATTGTAACCAACATCTCCCAAGTACCTATAGTGAACAAGGCAGTGTGTTCAGTGCTGTGTTACACCTTCATTAGCAAGGTTAGAATGTTGCATATAAGATCTGTGAAGGCAGGGGACATTTTCACTTTTGCTTTTGTACATCCAAAGCTTATTGCAGTGTCTGGTGTACAGCTGATGCTCAAAAATGTTTTTTGACTTGAATTGAATTGACATAGAGAAGGTTTTAATTAACTTCTTGGTAAAACGTAAACTTCAATGACCATGGGGACTCATTCCCTCTCTGATACCACAGCCAAATATAACTGAGTCGTGTTTAGCCATATATCTGAGCTGTGCCCTTGATTTGGCCTTTAAAAGGGAGCTAGAGATCAGGAGACAGGGAAACTGAGGCGAAGTAGCCAGAGAACAGGACAGATGTACACAGACTCTGTTTTCCCCATTAGAAGCCTGTGTAGGCCTGTGACTAAGGGGACCTTGTGCATCTAGGGAAACCCCGAAAAGGAAGAAAGAAATAATCCAAAAGATGAAAGCAGCTGACTAAGAGATAGTAGTTGGGGATGAGAAATCCCTGAACCAAACCTATTGGACCAAACAGCCAGAATGTGACTTAGACCTTAACCTTCACTGGTATTGTGAACCATGGGGACTGTGCAGGGTAAGGAAAGGGGATTGACAATTCAGTGAGACCAAACACTTTTCCTTCTGAAGGAGAGCCTCAACCCCAGGGTGGTCCAGAGAGCCACAAAAGTCAGTGAGGAACCTGGGAGTCGGTGGGAAAAGACTCTTTTCACTCCAGCAGCCAAGAGTTCTTTCTCCTTGTTTAGTGAGCACGAGAAATGAAGAACTGATCTTATTGACATCTAAGTCCCTTCCAGTTCTGAGACCTGTTGATGGTTGATTCCATGCTCTCTTTCCTTTTTCCTGCTCATGTAGTAGCAGCTTTCACTCACTCATCATCTTCCCCATCTCCAACTTTCACCCCAAAATTTGTAAGAATCCATCCCTTTTTATTGCCTGGAGGAAAGTCCAAAGCTCCAACCCCCTGCTCTAGTTCCACCCTCTCTGAGAGAGCTTGGATCTCCATCATCCTATGATTTCAGCTCTTCAGCCCTTTAAAAGACAATTGAAATTCAATCTGGGCTTAACTTTTGAGGAAGACAATAGTTTCCTTGCCCCACTCCCAGAAACCCTGAGGGAGTTTGAGGGTGCCTTCAGGCATCCATCCTCTCTGTGCTGAATAAAATTGGGCTCTCTCTCCTCAATCTGTTCTATCTCTCTGTCTCTTTATTTGTCTCTGTCTCATGACCTCCCTTTTTCTCTTTCCCTCTTCCTTACTTTGTTTATCTCTGGGTTTTTTTCACTCAGTGTGTCTGTTACTGTCTCCTGCCGCTACCAAAACTCAACTCCCCAAACCTATGATGAAAAGGGTCTCCAATGAGTTCTCTTCTCCTTCTTCCTTTCATTTTCCTTTGTGTGTGTGGGGGTGGTAGTGGGATGGAGTGGGTGGAAGTTATTCTGTTTCTGGAATGAATTCTGGAATAGAATCTTTTCTTGTCTGGCTCATCTATCCCCATTCCCTCCCTTAGCTGAGACAGCTCAGAGAAGACATTGAACAGGATCAGAGAACAGAAGGAAAGCGATTTTAGAGAATTATTCTTTGACAGGATCTCTACAGGAAACTAGGAATCTAGGATCCTTCTGATTCTAGGCTTTTTCTCTTTTTCAGGAAAGAGTAGAGCCATCAATCAATGGATCAATCCAAAAAAGTATTTGTTGAGTGCTTTTAACACTGCAGCAGCCACTCTCAATGCTAGGTAGGCAGGGTACTCGACTTGAAGGTAAGAAGATCTGCATTCATAGCCTTCCTCAGACATTGGCTGGTTGGGTGACCCTATGTGGATCTCCACTTTCCTCGTCTCTACTTTATGTATGAGGAGTTTCCTGATTCCCACCCTACAGCAACTGCAGGTGTCCTCCTGCCCCAAACCATTTTGTATTTACTTCAAATTTGTGAGGATGGAAGTAGATCGAGTAAATGAATCAAATTACTTCACCCCACTTAAAGTAAGTGATAAGATGTCTTGATACCTTAAGGAAGTGAGAATGAGCCAAAATCAATCAATCCAAGACTTTATAGTACACACAAGTTCCTGGATAAACTGGATTGGCTGAGGAGACTTATTCATAATCTGTGGGTTGTCTACAGAAAACTATCCAGCCCCCTCCTACACTTGCAGTGCTCTTACATCTTACTCTCTGACATTCATTCTTAGATCCAGTGACAGTGGCTCCATGGCTGTTCCATGAACAAGACATGACATCTTTCAGCTCCAGGGTCTCCCTCCTCTTTGACTACTGAGTTTTCTTTTAAATCCCAAATAAAATCTCACTTTTTTACAGAAGCCTGAGCTACCCCCTCTTAATTCCAGTGCTTTCCCTCTTTTAATTACTCCAGTTGTCCTAATCTATATTTTGCCACTGGACCAAGATGACTCAGGAGGAGAGAGGGAGGCTGGTGAAGTTGTACAGACCTCCCTCACTTAAATCCAATTCACCTTCAAGTCATGATATCACCTTCCCAATGTTATCATCCTTTTCGAGAGCAAAGGACAAACAACAGCATTTATCCTGTATATACCTTGCTTTATATATACTTATTTGCATGTGTTCTCCGCCATTATAAGCTCCTTGAGAGCAGGAACTATCTTCTGCACATATTAGGCCCTTACTAATTATTTATTTATTATTAGTCAAATATGAGTAGATTTTAGAAATCTATTAATACATAAATAATTGATTTCTAAAATCTACTCAAAGACGACTATTTTGATTCTTGGTTAATAAACATGTTGGGGAAACACACTAGTTGGGGCTTGTCAGCTATATAGAATTGGAAAGAATCTTTCTATGTTCAAAGAGCTTTAAAACTGTGCATACTGTTTGGCCCAGCAGTGCCATTACTGGGTCTGTAGCCCAAGGAAATCATAAAGGAGGGAAAAGGACCCATATGTGCAGAAATGTTTGTAGCAGCTGTTTTTGTGGTGGCAAAGAATTGGAAAATGAGTAGATGCCCATCAATTGGGGAATGGCTGAACAAGTTGTGGTATACAAAGGTAATGGAATATGATTATTCTATTAAAAAATGATGACCAAGCTGATTTTAGAAAGGCCTGGAAAGATTTACATGAACTGATGCTGAGGGAAATGGGTAGAACCAGGAATACACTGTATACAGTAATAGTAAGAATAGTAAGAATGATCAACTATGAAAGACTCGGTTCTTTTCAGTGGTTCAGTGATCCAAAGCAATCCCAATAGACTTTCTGATGGAAAAATGCCACTGAATCCAGAAAAAAAGAACTAAGGAGACAATGTAAATCAGCAACAAAAAAAAAAGGCAAGAATCCTTCTGCTCAGTTCCTCGAGGTTACAGCTAAAACCATGAAGGCATGCAATAGATATGTTCTGGGGACCATCAAGAGAAGAAGAAATTGGGAAAAGTGCCTCAGAGGAGGAGACACACTTATCCTGTCTATGTTGTTCTTTGTCCTTTGTTCTCCAAGAGAACAGTGACATCAGAGAGGTGATACCATGACATGCAAATGAGTTGGATTTAAGTGAGGGAGGGTTGGACAAAGTCATCTGCCTCACTTTCCCCTCCAGAACCCTCTGGGCCCAGTGCATACATATAGATCAGGACAGTTGGAGATGGCCCTGGTTTACTGGTTAGATTTGTTTCTTAAGTACCATGCCTCAAGCCAAAACAACTCTGATTCTCATTAATTGGCCATTAGTATGTCCCAGACCAAGCCCCATTTGGCCATTGTTGGGTCCTGATTAACTCAGATCGAATGGAATAGCAATCCTTTCTGGTTTTGGCCAGAGACCCTGAAGGTTTTCCCCTCCCAGATTTATTTTTTTTTGACTAAATGAATTGACTCTATTGCTATCTAACTTTAATCACTGAATGGGTCTTCAATCAAACTGAGACCTGTTGAAGACCCAAGCTTAAAAAGGCCAAGGTCTCCCATTGCATCCAGGGCCATCTCCAGTTGTTTTGATCTAAATCTGACCCCTGGACCCAGATGGTTCTGGAGGGGAAAGTGAGGCAGGTGACTTTGCCTAGCCCTCCCTCATTTAAATCCAACTCATTTGCATATCATGATATCACCTCTCTGATGTCACTGTTCTCTTGGAGAACAAAGGGCAAACAACAACCTCTGTGAATAGAGTTGGCCCACAAACTGTCAGTTGGAAAACTGCTCTCTTCCTTCCTCCCTCCTTTCCTCCTTCCCTTCCTTCCTCTTCTTTCCCTTCTTTCCCTCTCCTTTCCCCCTCATTTCCCCTTCCTCCCCCTCCTTCTTTCCCTCCTTTCTAATCCTTCCTTCCTGCTTTCCTTCCTTCCTTTTTTAGTCCTGCCTATATTTATATGTGTATATGTTTCCACTCCTTTGGTATATAAACTCCCAGAAGGCAGGTTTATCTAGTTCTTAGCACCATGTCTGAGCCATAATGCTTATTGATTGATGGGTGAATTAGTAATCTATTAAGATCTGGGGAAGGTGGATGATATAATAAAGCACTGCCCTGACAGCTGCAGCACTTGGTTTGAGTTCCAACTCTCCCAGCAATTGATTCTTTGGGTACCAAGGGGCAAGTCCCTCCTCTCTGAGCCTCCATTTTCCTACCTGTAAAGTGGGACTCAAGAATTTCTAAAAGTCTTTTCACTTTCAAGTCTTAGTTTCATGAGCCTGGGAGGAGCTGATTTTTCCCTTCCCAGGAGGAGAGAATCAGACTATTTGGAGTTTCCTAAAAAAGAAGAGGCAGAAAAGGAAAGGGGGGGGGGCATTTGTGTTTACACTCCTAGGCTTTGAGGTTATTTTGTAGAATGCTCAAAACAAGTTTCTGAAATAGGTTGTGGTAGGATCTCTATTTTACAAATGAGGAGATGTATGGGACAGAGAATGGTGTGAAGGTGAGTACTTACACAGGTAATGAGGATCTGGGGTGGGAACTGGACGCAGATCTTTCTGACTCCAAGATATCCTGTACCATACAGGCTCCCAATTTGGTTGAAGACTCCTAGAGCCTTTTCTCTCTGTGCTGGGGCAGCACCTCTGTCTTAATTTAACCCATAGTCTGCCATAGCTGAACCGCTATCCAATTTGTGTCCATTTCAACCAAATGAGGGCCATTTGTAAGGTCTAGGAAAACAATCTGGAGTCAACCCGAGAACTTGTGAGGCCCCACCAGGCAGCAAAGGAGATGGAGCTCTCTGATCCTGGAGATTGAGGATCAGAGCATTGGTGATGAGGAAGCCCCAGGCATAGGCAGTTCTGGGAGCTAGCAGGTAGTACAATGGTCTCCCCAAAAGTTGGATAAAATTCTCTTCCCTCCCTTTCACCTCATCTTCCCTCTCTTAATTCAAGCCAAATCTGCCTTCTTCCCACTCTCTCATTCCTCCTCTTATTATTTTTCTTCTGTTCTCCTCTCTCCCTTTTCCCTCTCCCCAACGTTTTGGCTCAAAAGAAGAAAATAGGATAAAATCTCTGTAAGTGATCAAAGAGCATAAATCAGCAGTTCTCCAAAGAAGAATTACAAAATCATCCAGACCATCTGAAAAAAAAAATGCTCCAAATCACTAATAATAAAAGAAATGCAAATGAGCACAACCCCAAGGTATCACCTCACACCCAGAAAATTGGCAAAGATGATAAAAGACAGAAATAAGGAGTGTTGGAGGGACTGTGGGAAGACTGGCATGCTGATACATTGCTGGGGGAGCTGTGAAATTGATCCCACTGGTCCCGGAAAACAATACGAAATTATCGTGTGCCAGAAAAGTGACTAAGATGTCCATATTCTTTAAATTAGCCATCCCACTGTGCCCAAGGGCAGAAAGGAAGCTTCCCTGTATTCCAACATATTCATAATAGTCCTTTTATGGCAGCAAAGATCGGGCAACAAAGTGGGAGATCATCAATTGAGGAATGGCTGAACCAGTTGTGCTATATAATTGTAGGATAAGAAATGAGAAATATAAGGAGTTCAGAGGAACCTGGGGAGACTTCTATAAACTGATGCAGAGAAAATTAAACAGAACCAGAGAAACGATCTACGGTTATTTTTAACAATGTGAAATGAGAGTAAAAGGCAGATGAACTCTGATTAAATACCAGTATTAATACCAGTAAATTACCAGCATTAATACCAATATTGATTTCAGAAGCTAAGTCAGATCAAGACAATTAAGATTTATTAAGTGCCTCCTATATGCTGGGTACTGTGGAAACATGTCTTTCCCCTCTCATGAGAGGTGGGTAACTACAGGTATAAAATGTCAAATTGCATATGGTATCAGCCATGATCATTGTGTTACTCACTGTTACTCTTTTTTTTTATAAGGAAGAGCTCAGTACTCTGTGTGTGTGTGTATGCATGTACCAATAAATGACTATTGTGGAAAAACGGAAACACATAAACACAATTTCACACAAAATTCACACAAAAATACATTGATAGGCACTAGAATGACTTGGTTAAGTCATTTCAGTCATGTCTGACTCTTTGTGACCTCATCTGGGGTTTTCTGGGCAGGGATACTGGAGTGGTTTGCCATTTCCTTCTCCAACTCATTTTACAGATGAGGAAACTGAGGCACACAGGGTGAAGAGACTTGCTTGGGTCACACAGCTGGTGTCTGAGGTTGTATTTGAACTCCAGATCTAGCACTCTGTGCATTATGGCGCCACCTAGCTTCCCCCAGGCTAGAACAATTCTGTGATTTTTCTTGATTGGTAAAGAAACTTCCTTTACCAATGAAGATAGCCAACCGTTCTGCATGCAATGGTCTTGGAGAGTTGTTCAGAGAGCATTGAGCATTTAAATGGTTTGCTCAGAGTCATGTAGCTAGTATGTGTCTGAGGTGGGACTCAAACCCAACTCTTCCCCAGTCTGTGGCCAACACTATCCACTACACTACACTGCCTCTGAGATGTAAGAGGGATAAATGTAAAGTCTTAAGCCTGGGTTCAAAAAATCAACTTCCCAAAAATAGGATTGAATAGACACAGTTAGAGAGTAATTTAGAGATCCCTAGAATGTCCCATCTAAAAGACTGAGATTGGACTCAAACTCAACTCTTCCCCAGCCTGTGGCCAACACTATCCACTACACTATACTGTCTCTGAGATGTAAGAGGGATAAATGTAAAGTCCTAAATCAGGGTTCAAAAATTTGACTTCCCAAATATAAGATTGAGTAGACACAGAGAATAATTTAGAGATCCCTAGAATCTCCCATCTAATAGGATCTAAGAATTCCTTCTATACTTTCTCTGGCTAGCAGCCTTTGAGTCTTTGTTTTAAAACTTCTGATAAATGAGAGGATAGAAAGAATACTTGGGGGACAGCTAGGTGGCACTATAGTGGATAGAGCACCAGCCCTGAAGTTAGGAGCACCTGAGTTCAAATCTGGTCTCAGACACTTAATATTCCTTAGCTGTGGGACCCTGGGCAAGTCACTTAACCCCAATTGACTCAGCAAAAAGAAAGGAAGAAAGAAAGAAAGAAAGAAAGAAAGAAAGAAAGAAAGAAAGAAAGAACACTTGATCTGAGATTAGGGTGCAAGCCTGGAGCAAGACCACATGACATCCAAGATTTCTCCCAAATCCAAATATATGATCATAGGACTTCAAGGTCAAAAGAGACCACAGTGGACATTCAGTCCAATCCATATGTGAAAAAGAGGCGAGTCTGTGATATGGCCAACAAGGGACCATTCAGCTTTGGAGAAAGAAACAGTATGTCCCAAGACGATGCGCTTGTTGGGCCTTTGGTTAGCTCAAATTGTTAGGAAGTCATTCCTGATGTCAATCCCAACTTTTCTTCTCTGCACTCCTGTCCGTGGCTCCTAGAACAAATGTTGAGCAGCCCAGACCCTTGGAGCATTTCCCTAGAGATGTCCTGCCAGACTGACAATGACTTTAGGTGCAGTCCTGGGTCTATGACACCAGTCCTGAGTACTTCGGCCATTCAGCCCACATCTCTTCACTTTCCCCATAAGGACTTCATGGGAAATTTTATCAAATATTTTGCTAAAATCTTGGCCAAGCACCGATCCGAGTGGCTTAATGGGTCTGTTGGGGCCATTTGAGGGAAGACGTGCCCACAGCCCCTTTGGGGACTTCTGAGGACTCCAAAGATGTGGTTAATTCAGCTCTTGGGTCTTGGAGATGGGAAACTTCCTGCTTCTTTGGTCATCTTCCTTTCTAGTGATTTCAGCAATACAGTGGAGTAATAAACAAATAAGCATTTATTAAGTGTCTACTGTGTGCTAGGCACTGTGCTAAACTCTAGAAATGCAAGGACAGAGAGAATCTCCACATTTGGGAGTTCAGAGTGTAAGATAATGAAGAGAAGGTAATTCTGAGAATGCATTCTTAGCCATAATTCATTCTCTCTCTCTCTCTCTCTCTCTCTCTCTCTCTCTCTCTCTCTCTTCTTTTTTTTTAATTAAGGCAATTGGGGGTAAGTGACTTGCCCAAAGTCACACAATTAGGAAATGTTAAGTGTCTGAGGACACATTTGAATTCAGGTCCTCTTAACTTCAAAGCTGGTGCTCTATCCACTGAGCCACCTAGCTGCCCCCCTTAGCTGTAACTCTCCAGGTGGCATTAGGCAACCCAAGTGAGGGATGGGCAAAGCTGGGTCCTTCTCTACCCTACCACTGCTTCCCATATTCACTGTGGACTCAATATCCCAAGGTAGAAGCAGCCAGGATCAAGACAGCCTTGAGAACCTGAAAGGTCGCATCCCGGGTTGGAGCTGGATGGATGCCAGCCAATGGCTCCCCTGGTCTTGGAGGGGTCGGCCACCAGCAGGAAGACGCCCGGCTCTAGTCCGATGGGGTCACCCGGATGAGCCGCAGGGACAGAGGCGAGCCAAGGGGACATGTGAGAGGCCCCGTGAACAATTTTGCAGAATGGTTTGTGCTCTGGTTTGAGCCTCCCAGCTGGGTGTAATAGTCAGCCCTTGTTACACCATCTCATTGGGTCCATGTGCATTTGTGAGCTCTTTATGTTTGGCCCCTCTTGTGTATTTAGGAATAAATGACCTCCCTCTCCCACACTCGGTTCTTCCTGAGCATAGATTACCTTTTTCCCTGCCCACTCTTTCTGGGGAGGCCCTAGACTTGTGAGCAGGAACCTACACCATAAATCAATCCTACCCGGGTTATTGAATTGGTTTATTAAGGACAGGGAGCCGGGACCCCTCTCATTAATGTCGGGCTCCCCAAGGATGGAACCTCGTTCAAACTGCATGTCTAGGTCCCGTGGCAGAAAAGGGAGTGGTCTGGCCTTTGTGGGCCCAGAATAGCTCCAACAATCCCTGGATTTGCTGGTTTATGAAGCCTGTCAGGAAAGGAAACAAGGTCATTCCGGCCCGACCTCTTCAGTTGCAGCGGAGCTGGCTCTCTGTGATCACAGCTTTCTTCTCTGGCTGTTCACATCTCTTTAATAATACATCCTAAAAGTGTGCCAGGGACTGAAGTCAAGGGCACCGGCCTGCAGTTAGCCGCTTCCTCTCTCTCCCTTTTCTTGGAAATCGGGACAGTTGCCCTCCTCCCATCCCTTCTCCTGCTCCCCATCACCTCTCAGTTCTCACAATTCATCCCCGTCCTCTCTGTCCCCGAGGATATTGTTGATCGGGGCCCTCCCAAGTTTGTCGTTCGGGTTTGCGTGACTCGGATCTGAGCCAGTTTTTCCTGCTGTGGAGCTAAGGGAATGTGACACGAGGCAAGTTCCCCCTCCCTCGTGGCTTGTGGTGATCCCCCCCCTCATCGTGGCTTGTGGTGCTCCCCCCAGCACCTGCTTCTTCTAGGCCTTGGACCCACGACTCTCCTTCACCCATATTTATCTCTATTCTATCAGAGCTTTGTAGGTTTCTCTCATCCCCTTATTCTGAAAGGTAGAGTGCAGACCTGAGCATGGAAAAGACCCGAATTCAAATTCAAAATTTTTTTTTAAATCAAATTTAAAAAGCCCATTTTCCTGACTTATTAAGTGGAAATGCTGATGCTATTGGCGTTATTCATCATGTGGAATTATTGGGGCACCTCCCTTCTAAAAGAGCCTCCTCTTGTTGGCGTGAAGGTCCCTGAAATCGGGACCCGGGCCATTTCTCGGCTTATAGTCCCAAGCGCACAGTAGGTCTTCAGGAAGCATTTGTGAATGGAATCGGCCGGGATGCTGCCAGAGGCAGGTGCCTTTTCGTGGGAGTAGCTGCTTACTAAATGTTTATTGACTGACTGACAGAGCATTTCCTTGCACTCATCATGGCTGTTTGAAGTGCTCCTATTTCTATGGAAAGGCAGGAGAGGTCAGAAGTCAGGGCCGTGGAAGAGAAAGGCAGCTGATTCTCAGAAAAGAGATCAGAGGTGAGGTCAAATAAAAGGCAGGGACAGAGGAGACGGCCCCCCGGCCCCCCAAGAAGTTACCTGCTCTGCAGAGGAAGTGCACAGAGCCCTCAATTGTGGGAGCAGCTTAAGTGAGCAGGAAACACAGGCTGTGCCAGGGAGAAGAGATCTGTCAAAAGGCCCTGGAAATCCCCCAGGGCAGCTGTCCATCCACAGAGGATGGCTGCCATCTGCGGCTTCAGAGAGCCAAAAGGCAGGCTGGGGGGATTCAAGTTAGCTGGGTTTCCCCTTGGCCCTAAGGGCCAGGGCCAGGGCCAGTCAGGGAGCCAAGGGGACCGGCCCAACCTAGCAGCCCCCCACCCCTTAGGGGATTTTGTAGCCACACAGGCCTCTGCCCTGCAGCCTTCCCTAGGCTACAGGAGCTGGCCTGGGTGGGCTCCAAGCTGGACTCCAGAGTCGGGAGTCAAGGTTGTAGAGTCGGGAGTCAAGGTTCTAGAGTCAGGAGTCAGCATTCTAGAGTCGGGAGTCACCATTCTGATGTCAGGGTTTAACTCTGGACAGGTCTGGGCTCAAGGCTCTGAGCTGGGAGACTCCTAGGAACACAGCACTAAAACCCAGAGAAAGCCTAACTGCTTGGCTGTTAAAACAATTTATTTTTCCCTCCCAGAAAGTAACAGCTGTTTATATTCTGCTTGTAAGAACAGCTCCCTCCGGTTATGAATTTCGGCGCCTTCGCCCCAGTTTTCTCCCTTGCAAGGGGAAAAATACCAGCGGGCCGTAAAAGCAGAAATAATTCTCCCGCTCTGGTGGCGGATCCGGGCCGTGTGCTGTTTGATGACAACCTTGGGGCTCCCTCTCCGAAGCTTTATCGCTCAATAGGCCTGGGCTGGGTCCAAGCTTGGGGTCGGGAGTGCCCGGGTGGGGGGGGCAGCCCAGGAAGGAAGCAAGAGGAGAAACCGGGGCAAGGCTTGGGGAAAGAACTGGATACCTGAACTGGCCTGGGTCACTGAGACAGACAGACAGATGGGTACACACAGAGTCAGAGACAGAGAGACAGAGATAGAGACACGGAGAGAGACACAGAGACAGACTGAAACACAGAGAGAGGCAGAGATAGAGAGATAGGGGAGACAGAGACAGAGATGGAGGCAGAGACAGAGACAGAGAGGCAGAAAGAGAAAGACAGAGAGACAGAGACTGAAACACAGAGAGAGGCAGAGACAGAGAGAGACAGAGACACAGACAAAGAGAGACAGAGATAGAGACACAGAGACAGAGAGAAACAGAGACAGTCAGAGAAACAGAGACAGAGAGACAGAGACATAGAGAGAGAGACAGAGACAGAGAGAGACTGACTGAGAGACAGAGAGACAGAGTCAGAGAAACAGAGAGAGAGAGAGATAGACAGAGACTGAAACACAGAGAGAGACAGAGACAGAGAGATGGGGAGGCAGAGACAAAGAGATGGGGGAGGCAGAGACAGAGATGGAGGCAGAGACCGAAGCAGAGGGAGACAGACATAGAAACATAGAAAGAGACAGCCAGAAAGAGAAAAAGACAGAGAGACACTGAGAGACAGACACAATGAGAGAAACAGGCAGAGAGAAAGACAGAGACAGAGACAGAGAAACCAAGAGACAGAGAGATAGAAGAGAGACAAAAGAGACAACGACAGACAGTGACAGAGAAATAGAAACAGGCAGAGACAGTCAGAAAGAAGTAATAAGCAGGCAGTTGGGTGGATAGTAAGATGATAAAAGCTGACCTATCAGAGAGGAGGGACTGAGGAGTAGAACACCAGTGACTTAAAAGGAGGACATGGTTTGAGAAAGGGTGACGTAACTAGAGCGTATCCACCAGAATCATCATCAGAGTCAGGAACATTGTTAAAAGTTCATCTGGCCCAGCCTCTTGCCATCAAATAGGGAACCTATTAGGTGGTAGATGTGGGGAGTTATAGTAGACTTGTGATGTCATTGGTCCAGGCTCCCACAATCACATCCAGTAGGTATCAGAGACAAGATTCGAACTCAGGTTTTCCTGACTGCAAGGCCAGCTCTTTATCTCCTATAACTCATGTGTCTCAGATAAAGCACTATCTCCATTTTACAGATGGGGAAACTGAGACCCAGGAGTCTTAACCTCCATCGGGCAGTTGGTCAATGGTGAGACGAGGACTTCAACCCAGATGTCCTGGCACTGTGAACTCTAGTAGCCCCTGCTCCTATCTTGTATGTCTTCTGGAAGGGTCCCGTTTGATGGTGGGCACAGAATCCCAGCTTCTTAGAGCTAGGAGAGATGTCAAGAACCCTCTTGTCCAATCTGTAAGTGAGCAGGAATCTTCTTGACATCTTCCACAAGCCCCAGCTTGGATATCCCCAGTAATAGAGAGCTCACTATCTCCCAGGTCAGAAAGAACTTCCATTGGCTCAGTTCCACTCACTCTTTTTAGGACTTGGCCCCCTTGCAATGAGAAAACCAATGTCTCTCTCCCCATCTCTCCTGCTCTGCTGGGTGTCAATAAACTCAAGCTCTGGCCCAAGTCAGGGCCTAGCATCCTTTCCTCCAGCTCAGTTCCCAGCCATCCCTCGTAGATCATGCTCATCCTAACTTTCTTCCCTCTTTGTATCCCTAGGATCAGACTTAAGGGTATGCATGTAATAAGTGCTTAATAAATGCCCATTGTCTATGTTGCATTGCTTAGTCTGTCCGTAAACATTCATTAAGCACCTATTGCAGAGTTCTTAGATTTCTTAACCCTTTGATGAGCATCTGTCTGTTACTTAAGCTCCAGCTCCAGGACTTTCACATCCTTTATAAAGAACAGAGAGGAACCCAGGGCTCAGATTGGGGAAACAGAGGCCCAAGAGCTGCCCCCAAAATGAGAGAACTCTGTTTCCCTAGCCGGTCCTACCTTGGGGTTGCATGGACAGGCTTAACTGGAAGGGGTCATTCGGTCTGGCATAGATACTTGATAGAGAAGGTGAAAGCTAGACAGTAGAAAAGGATTTTCCAAAGGTCTGACAGGGAAGCAGCAGCACAGCTGAGACTCGAACCCAGAACATCAGCAGGCCAGGCCTGACTTTGATGCAATTAAGGGACCTGGAGGCTTTGACCCATCTGGGGATGGTTCTCCATTGGGAGCCCCAAGCTGGCCTTTCTGTGGCTGGGGATTGTCACACTCTCTGGACTTGGACTATCACTGTGCCTAGAACATGGCACGTTTATTGGTTGCCATGTTTTAAGATATTTCTTAGCTCTGACACTCTCCATTCTAAGGTTCTGTTTGCCTGGGACCTCCTCTGGTCCAAGACCCCTCCCAGCCCTGACATCTCCCATTCTCAGGCCCTCCCCAGCTCTGACATCCCCTGTTCTAAGGTCTCCTCCCACTTCTGAAATTTCTTATTCTAAGGTCCCTCCCAGCCCTGAAATCCCCTGTTCTCAGGCCCCTCCCAAGCCCTGATATCCCCTGTTCTAAGGCCTCTCCCAGTTCTAACATCCCCTGTTCTGAGACTCCTCCCTAGCCCCGATATTCCTTGATTCCTTTACTTGAGTTCCTTGGAGTCAGTCCTGGAGGCCTTCCTGGAAGGTGGAAGAAAGTCTCCCTGGCTGGGAGAACCTGGAGTACCAGGTTTGGAGTAGGAGAAGCCCAGACAAGAGCCATGTAGGCAGGCAGACCTGGGTGCTGAGAAGTAGAAGAACGGCCCTTGGAATGGCTTTGGACAGATTTTAGATTTCATTTGCCTTCAAAGCCAAATGTGATTCCCCTTCTTTTCTGTCATCTTTCAGTTTCAAGTCTTGCGATTTTTCCCAAGCTTATTATCCTCCTTCCTCCCTCTCCCCATCACATCCTGGATCCCGGCTGTAAGAAGAAGGCTTGAGAACACTGGGGGCCTTGCAGGAGCTGGCTTGATGTATGGGCAGGGGTCTGGGCACAAAGGCCTCAGAGAGGCAGGTGGCAGTGGGAAGGAAGCAGATCTGGATCCTGGGGAAGAGGCTCAGGTAGCTCCCCACCACCACCCTACAGCAGCTCCTTCACATCGGGGGGAGGTCTACCTTCCCTGCTCCGGCCACATCTAGACTTTTCTGCTCTATTCTAGGCACTGGGCTCGGAGAAGGATTTGGATTAGTTAAGAAGCACCCGACAAGGCTCATGTAGCAAAAGAAAAGGAAACTACAAGCTAGAGCCCCTTGTATATCAGCTAAAGGAACCGGGGAAATTTAGAGAAATCCAGGGGACCATGACAGGCATTTTCAACCCCCAATAAGGGCTGTCAAGGAGAGCAGGATTTGCTTTGCTCTGCTCGGCCCCAAAGGGCATAACAAGGAGCATCTGAGGAGGGCGGTGTCAGCAACACAGAATTCATCTTAATCTGAGGGAAAGCTACTTTACAGTCAGGCTGCCTCAGGAAACAGTCAATTTAATTCAATTAATATATATTAAGGACTTACCATGTTCAGGGTTCCATTTCTAGACTGGTACGGCCACTTGTCATGGTTCATGTAAAGGGGAAGGCCTGAAGGCTCTTTCAGCACCAAGAATCTAGAGTCCAGTGAGAGCTGTAAGGGGAGCCATCACCCCGCTCCCATTCTCCATACCCCAAGTGTGTCCATCGTGCCCATTCAGTGAGAAGCGGTGAACAAATGCTCAAGGATGGGAAAATGCTGGGGAGGAGAATGGAGGCATTGGATTGACTTTCTCCTTTCCAGGTCAGATCTTCTTCCTCCTCACAGAATCCCTAGCTTTCTTCAAAACGCTGAGGGGGCTCTACCTCTTAAGAGTCCTTCCTAGGTACCCTCAGAGGCTGACACCCTATTCTGTAACTATACATACACATATACATACATAAACACGTCTGACTCTTTGTGACCCCATTTAGAGTTTTCTTGGCAGAGATGCTGGAGCACTTTGCCATTTCTTTCCCTTGCTCATTTTACAGATGAGGAAACTGAGGCATAGGGTTAAGTGACCTTCCCAGGGTCACAAAATCAGTAAGTATCTGAGGTCAGATTTGAACTCTTGAAGGTGAATCTTCCTGGTTCCAAATCCAATGTGCTCTATCCACTGCAGCGCCACCTAGCTGCCACATATATAAATAGTGTATTACAATTACTCCTATATACTATGCTGTATACAATATACGTGTGTATGTAGTGTAGCATTTAGTGGGGGTGGAGGGTTGTGTACTATGTAATGTTCACTTACCTTTGTGCATTGTGTGTTATATGCACCTCATCTCTTCCCCCCTCCATGTAGGACTTTGTTCCTCCTCCGTTCTCAAAAAGGACCAGTGACATCATGACCCTAGTCACTGAAATAGGATGTAAGTTAGGGCAGGACTGTTTGTCCTGGGGGGGGGTGATCATTGTTTTTCTAGGTTCACAAACCAAGAGTTGGAAAGGATCTCAAAGGCCATTGACGCCAATCCCCTCCTTTTACAGGTGGGAAAACTGAGGCCTGGGGAGGTGGAGGGCTGGGCAAGTGAATTGAGGGGCTTCAATGCAATGGCACTTCCCTGGTCTGCAGGCCCAGCTCTGGACCACATTGTTCCCTTGCAGGCATTGACACCTTCCTTGGAGCTGCTCACAAGTACAGAACGGGGATGTTCGGGAAGCTGAGAAGACGTTCCTTGGAGCTGTACAGCAGCCAAAACATCTTGGCTGCTCCTCCGTGCCTAGGAAGCTGTCAATCCACAGTTTCCAGGGAACATTCTCCTTAAGGAGGGGGTGACAAAAGTAACTGCAATGAGGAGATCCACATAACCTGGAGGAGGGCTTAGGAGCATGGGAGCTGAGTCTAAGGGTGGCTGGGGGGTACAAAGCTTAACCTTGGAATCCACAAGAACTGAGTTCAAATTTAGCCTCAGACATGTGTTGACAGTTTGATCCTGGACAAGTCACCCTCTCTCAGCCTCAGTTTCCTCATCTGTAAAATGGAGATAGTAGCAGCACCCACTTTCCGCAGCTGCCGTGAAGATCAAATAAGATAACATATGGAGGGACTTGACAAGGTTTTTTTTTAAACACACTCTATAAATGCTATTATTACTATTTTGTCTTCAAGTATAAGTGATAATGAATTACTTTACACCAAAGAAAGCAATAGGGTGCATTAGAAAGAATGCTAGTTTGGGGGTCAGAGGGATTGGGCTAAAATCTGGCTCTGACACTTACTTCTTGGGGGACTTCACTGCAGTTTCCCTGGGTCTCAGTTTCCTCAACTGTGAAAGGGAAAATGGGACTCGTGGTACCGAGATCCCCCATAGTTCTAGAGTTAGGTTCTTGTATAATCTAGGTCTTGAAATGTAAGACTTGAATGGTCGTTTAGATCAGAGGCAACAGAGAAAAGAAACTTCAGCACCCTCAGAGCATATTGTGTCTCTGAGCTGAGACCAGGCTCCGGGGGTCAACATAAAGAAAAACTTCCTGACGATGGGAACATCCACAAACAGGATGAAGCTCCTCCCAAAAGGACTAATCTTCTGGATGATTGCTTGGTCGCTTAGTTGTTGTCCCTTGTTCTCAGAGAACCAAAATGACATCGCTGTGAGAGTTGAGTTACAGTGTCCGACTGTGGCTGATCAGATCAGACCAATATGAGCTCAGAGGCTCAGCCACAAGTCGGCCCCAAATAGTCCATTCAAACATGGTTGTTACTGATAGAATTCTCCAAAGTTTGCAGAACACCTAAGAGACCCAACTTCTCCCTTGTCCTGCCAACCTCCCCCTGGGCAGAAGGTGCTGGGAATAAAAGAAGAAGCCCTGGTCCTCTGCAGAGAGACATAAGCCTCATGATGCATTATCTTGTTGACTGAAGGCAGATGGCAGCGTGCAGGGAATGTCTAATGATTGGTTGAAAAACTCAGACACACCGGCTACCCTCCTGTGGACTTTCCATCCTCACCCTGCAAGAATCACATCAGCCCTAGAACTCACCCCTCGTCAGGATCCTCCTCCTCCCTCTGGTTGGAGGGTGGAGAGCAGAGATCTCCTCCCAGAGCATCTACTTAAGGGAAGCACCTAGGCCAGTCATTTCTTTCTTTAACCACCTGATCGCTCCCCTCTGGATGTCTCCATCATGCTCCTATGTCAGTTGCTTCCTTCCCCCAATCACTTTCTTTTTTATATTGCCATTCCCCTTTAGAATATGAACTCCTTGAGGGCAGGAACTGCTTTTTGCTCTTCTTTGTATCCAGTGGTATACAAGAGGTACTTAATGAATGGCTTTTGGACTGAATGACCTGGATATAAAAACAGAGAGCAAACCAGTGGTGAGCTCAGTCAAGGGATGGGCCAGTCCAGTGCTAGGAGACCTTTATGTTGAACATTGAAGAGAATTCCAGCTAAGTCCCCAAGAGGAAGTCACTTTTGGGAAATGGAAGAGAGAGCCCAGGTCTTTGACTAGTAGGAGTCCATGCAAGAATAGAAAGATCCATATAGGGGTGTGGGCGTATGGGGGAAACATGGGCAAATATGCCCACAGACATTCACAGGAGATAATCATCCAAGGGATAAAGTGGCTTCAAAGTGCTTCCAGGAACCAAGACTTTTGAGTTTTCTCTTTGGCCACACATAATCTCTGTTCATCATACCCATAATACTCCCTGTTTAAGGTCATTCTCCTTCTGCACCCTATGGGTATTTCTGGAAGAGTGCACCCCTGGTTGAAGAGTGAGTAAGGATGTTTTGCATCAACTGTTCTTAATATAACCCCTTAATACATATGCTCTTCTAAAAGCCAATCTAAATCTATCTGACTCGTATCAATGGGAACACACCAGTGGAGACCTATAAGCCGCAATACTAAAAATTTAGAGTGTGATGGCTCCTCCAAGAACCACAAGGAGTAGAAGTGAGTTACTTTCTTCAGTTCCTAACCCATGGTTATAAATGGGAGTCGAAGGTGTAGCTCTGGAGGGGGTGTTGCATAAATAGACTTGCATTTTGTTGTTGAGTCATTTCTAACTCTTTGTGATTCCATTTGGGATTTTCTTGGCAAAGATATTGGAGTGCTTTGTCATTTCTTTCTCCAGCTCATTTTACAGATGAGGAAACTGAGGTAAATGGGGGTTAACCCAGGGGCACACAGTTAGGAAGTAGCTGAAGCCAGATTTAAGCTCATGGAAAGGAGGCTTCCTGACTTTAAGCCCAGTGCTCTAATCACTTTGACACTTAGCTGCCCTACATACATGTGTGTATACATATGTATATTGTGTCTCAAGTCTGTGACATTTTAAGCTATGATAACTTAAGCTATTATAATTGGCTGTTATATTATCATATTTTATTTAAGCTATCATAGCTTAAAACTACTCTTAAGACTTTTGAGGCATTGTGGGTGGGTGTATGGGTGCACATGTGCACACATATTGTGTGTGTGTGTGTATATGTATATGTATATATATATACATATATATATATATATATATATATATATATATATATATATATATATATAAACATCCCCAGATAGAATGCAAATTTGGGTGGGACAGTAGCTTTCTTTCCTCCCTCCCTCCCCCTTCTTTCCTTCCTTCCTTCCTTCCTTCCTTCCTTCCTTCCTTCCTTCCCTTCCTTCTTTCCTTCTTTCCTTTCTTCCTTTCTCATGGGCTTAGAATCTTATTGTCTAAATACAAATGCAAACTCGAAGACTGGGAAGAGAATCTGGGTCACCCTCCCTGAGGGACAAAGCTGAAGAGGTGAGTCTTCAGACTGAGATCCTGAGGGGTTTGGGCGGTACTCAGGGAAGATATGTCTAGTGGTAGGGAGAGATTGGCTCATGGGAGGAAAGCTGAAAGGGTCCTGATAGGCCATTTGAGTTGAACCACTCATATCGCATCTGAGTAAACTGAGTCCCAGAAGGCTAAGTGTGTGAGCTGGAATTCACACCCAGATTTTCCGATTCCAATTTGCCCATTAGCATATATTCTGGGCTTTGCCATCGAATGGTATCGTGGCCAAAAACCGTTCCCATTTGGAACAAGATGTGAGAAGTGGGGTATTCAGGGACACGGAGCTCAGGGGAGGCCCACCCCAGACATCCAGCTGCAGGAGGAGGGGCTCCTGGCAAAGTCCCCCACCCACTCTCCAAGAGAGCGCTAGACTCTTTTATGCCCTAGGGGAAGCAATTTGTTGTCTTGAAGGCTGTCTATAACTGTCCTTAGCAGGCAAGACACAGTGATTTATTTTCTCTAAAATGAGCCTTGGGAGGGAGGGAAAGGGACTTGTCGGGCTTCCAGTTATCGAGACATCTTTTCTCTCCTTGTGCTCAGCCTTGCAGAGCAAGCTGAACACAAAAGTAAACTCCGACAGAAGGACTTGCCCACCCACGCTAAAATGGAGCCCACTTCTAAGATGGAGTCGCTCATACAATACCGGGCCCAGCTCTCTAGGTCTCCACAGCGGGATCAGGCAGTGCTCCACAGCACCTCCTAGTGGACTGCATGATCCCATTCTCCCTCCATAAGGTATTACAGGTACTATTATCTCAGGATCCAAAAGTTAGCAGGTATCAGAGGAGGGATTTGAATACAGGACTTCCTGACTTTTAGGCCAATTGTCTATCCATTAGGAGTAATGCCCCTTGAAGATCTGATGAGAGATATAGCGGAAAAAACTCCAGCTCCCATACTTAGATGAATTTATGGTGTGATTCTCTCTCTCTCTCTCTCTCTCTCTCTCTCTCTCTCTCTCTCTCTCT